>JANJGK010004063.1:0-70163 GCA_039081455.1 Macrobrachium rosenbergii | reverse complement strand
AGTATATAATATATATATATATAGTATATATATATATTATATATATATATATATTATACTGTATATATATATTTAATAGATATATATATATATATATAGTATATATATATATATATAGTATATTATTATATATATATACAGTATATATATATATATATATACTGTATATATATACTAGTATATATATATATATATATAATATATAGTATATAATATATATATATATATATATATATATATAATATAATATATATAATATATATATATATATATATAATATATATACAGTATATATATATATATATATATATATATATATACAGTATATATATATATATATATATATATATATATATATATATATATATATATATATATATATATATATATACAGTATATATATATATATATATATATATATATATATACAGTATATATATATATATACAGTATATATATATATATATATATATATATATATATATATATATATATATATATATATATATACAGTATATATATATATATATATATATATATATATATATATATATATATACAGTATATATATATATATATATATATATATATATATATATATATATATATATATATATATATATATATATATATATATATATATATAATTATCAATGTGAGCTGCATACGTCTGGCAGTGGCGGTTGCTGCCTTCCCGGCACTTTGGCAGATGAAGAAACTGAGAGAGAGAGAGAGAGAGAGAGAGAGAGAGAGAGAGAGAGAGAGAGAGAGAGAGAGAGAAGACAGGTAACAGTAACAGGTTCCCAGAATCGCGGCAAAAGGGATTTCTTGACCAATCGAGGTCCTTTTTGAGTCCTGTGGGAGGAGTTACGTGATATGGGCGGAGCCATGCTACCTTTCGGTTAGGCCAATCCTGTTGAGAGAGAGAGAGAGAAGTCATTTGCCATGCGGGCGACTGTCGCCTCTTGCAGCGCTCAGTAATCGTAAAGAATTGTTAATTTGAAGTCATAAGGCTATATTCATTTATATTGGACTTGCCCGGCTTATTGAATGGGTTCATATAAGACAGAAACCCCCTCACAAGTCTCAGCGCTTGGTCTTCGGCCTTAATTCTACGTATTCCATTCCAATAAGTCCAGTTAATGACACAGGTATTATTTAGCCCAAACAAAACATAAAGGTGGTGGAATTTACCGTCAAGATGATTGGCAAATACATGAGACATTATTTTGAGCAGAACGCAGGGATTTCCAACAAAGTGAGTGGACGTGTTCTGCTCAGGTTATATACATGTGCTAAAGCCGAAAGAAGATGATATATACTTTCAGAGGTTATTTATTAGAGGGTTTATAAAGTCATATTCCTTCCTACATTTCGCGTGTTGAAAGAAAGGAGGTCAGATTCTTCCGAGGAGGAGAGTTGTTACGTCAGGCTGAGGTTTTGACACTCGAAATGTTTTCCAGTTTTAACTCTTTTGACTAATGATCAAAATGATTTTTTTTTTTTGGTCATTAAAATGAGTGAAATGGTGACTGAAATAGAATTGGTAATGTTAATGATTTCGTATTACCCATTAAGTCAACAGTGACGTTTATGGTTGATCAAAGGCTGTCCACCGTCCGTTCATGGGACCGACCAGCTTCCATTGCTCTATTGCTGACAAAATATTTAATATCTGCCGATGAGGATGAACTCGTCCAGTCTTTGAGTCCGGATTCTGAGCATATTAAGTTTAGCATCAAAAGAGAAAGAGGGGCGTGGGGGGCGGGGGAGGGGGCGCTGTCTCCGACTGTCAAGCAGAGGAAAGACCTTGAGGAAATGCTCATGATTAATGAGAGTGTTTGAATGCAAAATGTACACATTTTCACTTCATTGTCTTAAGTAGTTGAAATTAAGGCTGCCAAATCCCGACGCTCTGGATTTGAAGAATGCCTCATAAAAGCATTGAAGAAGGAAATGGCACACTGCTCACCATTCTTTTAGAATGGTCAGGAAACATTTAATATCAGTAACTGGTAACAGAATAACTCATTAGTTGTATTAGTCATTACTGACTGGTATTGAAATATCTCTGATTTTTACGTTACACAACATCAGTCATGTGTTATGAAAGAGAGAGAGAGATTGAGATTTAAACGTTGTCATTGCACCAAAGCTATATCACTTGAGGAAGGAGCTGGTACAATTCCTTTGCAGTTTCAGGCACATCTACAATGATTTACCAAACATTTTTTCATAACGAGTAATTAATGGGGATTAATTTTGTTTGCAGATGCGGCTTCGCTTCAAGACCCACGGAGGTTGCTTAAGTTCAAGTCGTTCCAAGACACCCATGAAGACACTTCGATGCAACTCCCAGGGTCGTTCCACAGACCGATGAAGGCAATGACTAAGTCACTGCATGAAACAGGAAAAACGCGCTATTGTGACATGGCCGAGATCACCGCGGTAACAAAGCTCTGCTCTTTCTGCCAGAAGGCTGATTTCGTACAGGGCATTCAGTAAACGGGTAGTCCTCATCCCTTGACAGAGGACTAAGAAATGTTCCTCAGTAAAGCGAGATTTGCTACGCGGTCTGGTGTTGCAAAGCCGCCGTTCTGAAGTCATCCATGAGTGCAGGGGAACAGCGGCGCAACATTCATCTCTGGGCTAAACACAGTCATCAGTCAACATGTTGAGCAACTATTGGGCAAAGCGTGTTATCTGGCCCCGGTTTTATTTTTATTGTTATAAATTAGTATCGCCATGCAAAACAAATATGGCCTCAGAAATGTAGATCTGTGAACTGAACGCGGTAAGTTAAAATTTCTTCATTATATTAGAATCACGGAATAACTTTGTATAAAACAGGGAATGAATAAGTTAAGTTTTTCATTGTGTAAAACCTACTAGAAACCTGACTAATGTCAACTTCGATCCAGTTGCATGAGATGAATAGAGTATTTGGGGCAGATGAGTGTCGTGAATAAATGTTAGGCAAATGCAACACTTGAATAATGTAGCGAAAACTCCATGGATATATAGGTAGCCTCATTTCTGAAAATGACGACCTCAAAATTGTAAAGGACATGACAGCCGAAGATGACAAATATAAAAACTATCATCAAATGCTCACCACAAATACGAAAGGCTACCTGTGATAGAGGTGACAAATTGTGTACACTGTATAGCCGTTGCAAAGTATACGACTGTTACATGCCCTATCAATCAATGCTATAAGTGTCAGGAATTTGGTCACAGCGCAGCAAAATGTAGAAATGACCAAGCTTGCCCTCGATGCGGTGACAATCACAAATCAAGTGAATGTGCTATATAGCACCATCTTCAAGTGTAACAGCTGTGTAAAGAAAGGTCATAGCGATACTAATCATAAAACATCATAATATGATGGCAATAAGTGCACAGTATATAAAGAATGTGTCAAAGGTGAAAAATAATATGGATCATGGCTTTTGACCAATAATCTTCCGTGCAACTTGATACAAGAAGAAAGCAAATATAAAAGAGAACTAAAGACTCTCCTATCCTGCCGGAAGGAGCTACGATACTGACGAGAAAACACTGAAAGACAATTAGAAGATATATATAAGAAGCACCTTATTTTGGAAACGCACAGTACAAGGCCTCCTCCTTCCTTCCTCCCTCCTATTCCATCTGAAACGTCCGGTACACTTGAGAGTTGTGGAAATAGGCTCCTATACGAAAACAAGAAATCCCCCTGGATTCTGCAAGTGAAAGAATATATGAAAGAATTGAACATAAACTTAAGTAAAATTGAATCTCTTGAAGATAAGCAGCTAAAAGAACTAATAATTAACTGGGACAAAAAAGGGTGGCAGAGAGAAATTTATGGCAAGACAACATGAATCTACAGAAAATCGAAAGAAAACACAAGAGAAGAAATCTGGTCTGATAACACTGAAAAAGCAATGCTGACCAGTAGGGCTATAGACGAGGCTCACTGCAATCAGAAGATAGGAACAGGCTAAAAGAGGAAGAAGATACAGAATGTCTGTGCTGCTGTGAGGGAAAAAATGAAAACTTCGAAGACCATTTCTTACTCTAGTGTCCACCATATGTATAATGAGATTAGTTACATATAGAGTTTTGTGCAGCAGCCATGTCAGGAAAACAAAGAGGGATTGATAGCTAATGCCCTTCCATTGACAGATCTGCTGAAGGAAACTGAAAACAGGAAAGAATTTAGAATAAAAGAATTATGGCTTCACAGAGACAAAAAACTTGAACAAACGCAAACAAAGCGGAGGAATAAAGGAGGAGGAGGAGGAGCCGTTTCAAAGGCAAATCCCACCTAATACTACTACTCTGACACTGAGCCGGCGTTCCTAAGGTGAGAATCTTATTTTCCTTTATTAATATTATCATAATTATTAATACTCTTGTTTAATTGCACGTCAGTCATATTTCGTCGATGATTTTGTAATCCTACCAATAATCTTAACACATAATCTTAGTGATTAGAATGATATAAGGCCATTTATATCATCCGGTGAGTAAGATTATTCAAGAGGACCTCCATCGCTCACGGCAGCCTTCGCCTTTAGATGTCGATATATTACGTATATTTTAAAGCCTTATTTAGCCTTTGATGGCTAAAATTACCTAAAATTAAGCGTTATTTAACATATTTTGTTAAAATGAGGGTTAGATAAGGCCGAAATCAGCAAGAGTCGTGGCCGGCCCTTTACGGCATTCCTTCATGTTTGTCAGTGTTTATATATATGTGTATTTTAAAGCCTTAGTTTGCCTTTTTGTGACTTAAATTGCCTTATATTAACCATTATTTAACCTCTTTGGTTAAGTTTGGTTGAGTTTAACAGTTAGAATAATGTTAATATAGCCAAACAGTTAGGCTACAGCACAAGGCTATAGGTCGTCAGGCTCTGTAGCCTAACCGACCCTAGAGTAAGGCTGACCCTATTTAAATGGCTTCAGATAACATAATGACCTCTTATTGGACCCCAGTACTCACAAATGGTAGATTGGTGCGCTGCCGCCGGGCCGTGGCGTTCCCTGACTGATATAGGCTAGCCTAGGGTAGGCAAGGTTAGGGAGCCGCTGTAGATGGGGTAGGGTTCATGTAAGGGGCAGGCTAGGTCAGATGACTTGACCCCACCTTTTGATAGGCTATTGGGGGTTACAGCCTACTTTGAGGGGGTGCAAGGATAGTAGGGGGAAAGCTCCCCTCAGCCAGGTGAAGGCTTGGCGTCATAGGTTATGTTAGAGGTAAAATGAGTTAGGTAGTTTAACAAACCACACGATCCCTTTCTTTATATTGCAGGAGTCACGACTTTGGATAATTTTAGGGGTCTGTGGGGTTAGAGACCCCCCTTCCCTTGATTGGTAGCTACGTGGCATCCCAGGTTGGGTTAAGGCAGGTGCGGTTAGGTCATATTCCGTCTGGAATTCCTGCTACAGTTTAGGGGCAATCTGGGCCACAGTTTGTGAGATGAAAGCGCAGGCTAGGCTACTGCTGCTGCCTGATTCCCGCCAGTTGCCGACGGAGATATTTACTGTCTTTTGTCAATGGTTTTTTGGTATTATTTTACTTTGAATTTCTAATTGATACTGGAGTTTTTATGATGCAATCTTAGTCTCCCTGATGTTATTGGTACCGAACTCGCACCCAAATCTATCACAGACTTACCGTCATGGATATATTTAGTCCTGGTGCCTTTTGTTTAAGTTTCACCATTCATACCAATGGGGCTGGTGCTGGACACGGCACTCCTGTTATTGGTGTTGGTATCAAAGTAAAACTTTACCATTTTTTTATGTCTTTTTTTTAAATTTATGATATTTACCACCTTTTTTTATGTTTATATATCTTTTTTTTATATTCATGATATTAACCATCTTTCGTTCATGTTTTGATGTTCTCCATGAGGGCCTGGTACTAAGAACAGCTCCCATTTTGGGAATAAACAGGTAGTTACCAAACTACCAGGCCGCAGTAGGCTAGTAGCCTGCAAATTTTACCTCATATTGGATCCCCAGACCTCATGATCGACCAATAAATGCCGTACCACTGAGCCATGTTGTTCCCTGACCAAAGTAGGGAGCCTGTGTAGACAGCAGACTCACTTGTGCTGGCCTTGGTAGTATCCCTTTCCGATACATCAGGACCTAATTTGACCTAACGTAGGATACGATGCCCTGACTTGTGATAAATACCCTTATGTTCCTTCTCTGTTGGGTGGAGGGGTAACGGCCTAAGCTAGACATTGGTCAGTTTTAAGTGTCTGAGCTTATATGTCTGAGCCATTTTTGTATCTTGGGCAATCAGTGAATGTTTCAGTGTGAGGACACTGGAGGTCTGGTAACGTTTCTGATGTGAATTATGGAATAATGAGGCATTTTTTATTCATTTAAGGAATATTTTCCTGCTAAAGATTACAATTAGGTATTTTTAATGAATTTTAGTGAAATGATGTTGTTTTTGCTTTTGTAAACGCTTGTATTATATGAATATCCTAAATTGTTACAATTTTTTGAGAGATTGGAGAAGGAGCCATCTTTGCAACTATTACATATCTAAGCTACAGGCGTATGGGAAGATGACTACTAATAAGATAGTGTCAGCTGTATGCTAATGGATGCATTTGGGTTTCAGGTCCAGATGGCGAGAGAGAAAGAGAGAGAGAGACCTGGAGAGTCCCTGGTATATTGGGAACGATGTCTGGTCCTTTTCAGACCCACAGTGCACCAGGACATCCTCAATGCAATGGAAAAGCAAGCGCTGAGGAAGCAGATGGAATGATGACGCAGGATGTCAAATTGATGACGTTTGGACTGATAACTGTGATGAATGTGACAGAAAGATTGTAGCAGGTAATTCCCAATTCGATGATGGTCTGAGACCCTGTCGAAGAGTCTTTTCATTTGTATGTTCGTCTAACGATAATGCAAAAAGGTGGCGTTTGTTTGTCTGACAATACAAATTGCTGTCCATATTTTATTAGTCAAAAATATCTTTTCTTTATGTTTTTCTGACGATAATATAAAAAGTTTATGTAATTTTTTTTGTTACACTGCAATACAAATCAGAATCCCTATTTTACCCGTCTTTGGGGTTTGTGCCATCAGTGCACCTTACGCAGTGCACTGTAGGCATTTGCAGCGTCCCTTTGGCCCCTAGTTGCTGCACCCACTTTTTAGCCTTTTACTTGACCTCCACTCCCACTTCCTTTCTCCCCTCTTCCTGTACAAGCAGTCCAACTCCCTCTTTTTGGTGTAAGAGGCCCTGAATGGCCAGAAGTACCCCAATGTTTGGCGTTATATCCAAATGTTTATATGTCAAATCAAACTAAAGTCATCACTTATAAAAGCAATTGAAATATGGAATTGACAATTTGACTGATGTGTTTTGATTGCTACAGAGAATGGCAGGTCAGTCAAACGGTGGGATGCCTCGATGTTCTCTGCTACCTCGACCCCAGACAGTTTTACCACAGCTAATCTCGTCTTTCAGCCTCTTCTGTCATTTCATTGTGCAAAGTCCAAAGACCACTTGAAATTCTGAGTTCCCAAAGAACTAATGATCTTGAACACATGCCCATGTAGCTTCTCTAGGGTTTAATGGCTGAAATTCCTGTAGTACTGTACCCTCGTCCTAAATGCTGGCATTTACCCTTCACCCTAGAAAGACCTGCACGTCTCGCTCCCAAGAAGAGCAGCGCTTGGTCCCTTCTAATCGTCTTCCCATTTCTTTAGCTTATTTCGAGTCTGAAACCAGAAAGTTTTTGTCTTCCAAGATACTGGAGCCTCGCAACTTGGTACAGAATCTTCCCTTTGTCATCAATCTAGTCTTTAAACTGTTGCTGCTTTCTAGATTCTGTTGTAGAATTAGCTGCGGAAGTTCTTTCCCAATCTTAACCGATTTGACTAAGGTGTTACGGCATTTGTGAAATGCTTTTGGCTTCAAAATGGGTGGAATGGGGACTGAGATATATCGAAACTGGTTATATTTCTAACTGATTTGCATAGTTTTTGAAGTCAGAATAGACATCGAGGTTCGGAGCGCATTAGGTTCCACGGATTGCTTTCCAGATTTGATTGTCTAGACCAGCATTCATATCTGGATTGATTATAGATGTTATATCAATGCTTCCAGATGATGGGCTCTTGTAACTTTGAAGTCAGAAGAGATGGCCAGGCTTTTATGCATATGTTGAGTGTTGTGGGGCAATTTCAGCTGATTGTACTTAATGTTAGTTTCCTTTAATTAACTTATCTGGTCATAGAACCTGCTATAAGAGAAGCAAGTCTATTTTTTTTTATCTAAGCTTCCAGTCCCGTAGACGTACAAGATAACAAACGTTTTCTGATAGCATCGTAAACCCTAGATGTAAACCTATCAATTATTGTGACTTGAAAAGATCAGAGGGTGAAATTATTGGAAGACACGATTCGCTCTCAGTGGCGACATTGACAGCACTAGATAATTTTTGAAAGACGAGATGACGACAACGATTTTTGAGCAAACAGTTTCAAGAGTCGAGAGCTGTTCTTCAAGAAAATAGTTTTGAAGAAAGTGTCTCTTCACCAAAATAAGTTGATTGTAGATTGGCCTATTTTGATTGCCTGCATTTTTGTGGGACCTCTGCTAAACCAGATTTGGGAAGTGTACTCTGGGACGGGTTTCTTTTCAGACGTCGGCAGAATTTAGACGATTGTATGTTGTCTTAACCTGGTTATCAGTTGGATAGATCTTTGTAAATCCACAGATAATGATCACAGCCGGGCTGACTTTCATGGTGTGTCATGAACAAGTTTCTGTATGCACAGGCATTCAACAGCGACTGGTCTCTTGGGGAATTAACATAGAGTCACAAACTCGTTTTAGTTTTCACTGCAGTGAAAAATCCTCTGAAATAGGCCTGGAATGAGTGCGCGCTTGCAGTTTCTGAGTTTTAACCAGAAAAATGCGTTGATGTAGGCTACGAGTTTTGATGTTTGTGTAAGTTAGAGGTTTTCACCAGTAGCGGAGAAACAGAGGTACCTAAATTATAAGTGGCCTTTTGGGATCTTCCTAGATATCAACCCCCAGGGTTTTCAGTGGTCGTTATCCAGGACTGATATTTCTTGGGGGTCATTACATTTATGTTACTTACAGTCTTTTGTCACACCGCAAAGGTGAATACATACCAGGTTAAAACCCTTTTTGGGGGAGGTGTTATCTAGGAAAGATCTTGCATTGTTTTTGCATTTCTTAGCTAGTCCTGAGTCTGAAATCTGGATGACCAATGAGGGGAAACTGCTTTTGTTGAAACTGTACCGACTGCGTAGGTGAAGGAAAACCTTAAGAAAAGGCAGTGATTTGTAGAGCAAATGTCTGATCATCATCTATAGATGTTCCTTGAATGTGAAATGTTCTACACTATATCCCTTCATCACATTAGGCAGCTGAGATAAACCATGCTAAATCCTGACACACTGAAGGAATGACACAGGCCACCCTTCTATTCGAATTTGTCAGTTTGTTCAGTTTCTGGACCATTAAATAAATTCTAGATCATGCTTCATATCAATAATTGTTGCCCAGTGTCATGGTGAAACATTGAGAGCCAATACTGAGGTCATTCTTGAGAAGAGCTCAGTTCTCTATAATATAACAAACTGCAGTGACGTATTCATCCTTGAATAATATTTGTATTGAGCCGTGTCCTGTAATAAGTATTTAATATAGAAAATTTTTGTTACAGATGATGAGTCGCTTCAAGTTCTACAGCCATTTCGATCCAAGTTTCAGTACACTCATGAAGGCTGTTAAGATACAGCTCAAGGCCTTTCGACAGTTCAGTCAAGTAAAACGGGAGAAAGCATTCTATCTATCTTGATATTATGCCGTGGTTAACAAAGCCCTTCTCTTTATTTCCAGAACCTAAATTCATATAAAGCCTCTGATAAAGTAAACCACCATTCTTTGACTGAGAAAAAACTGAGAAATGCCCCTCAGTAAAGCAGTTTTGCTATGTGATCTATTATTACAAACGTATTTCAAAGTTATGAGTCTTAGGACGACATTCAGCTCTGGAATAGTCAATTCATATCGTGAAATCAATATATCAAGTATAGCCCTATAATTTTGATTTGAGAAATCAACACGGTATAGGTTAAGCCATTGTGATGTTAGAATCCCAAAATCATTATGAGCGATAAAAATAATAGCAGAATCAAAAAGTAATGAAACAGAGAATTAATAAGTAGTTGATTTTTCGTCTGGTTTGTTTGTAAAAGGTATTGGTACCTGAATTATGTCAAGTCTAATTTAGTTGGGGATAAATTTGTGGGTGCATGCCGGATGGGTGCCCATAAATATAATGCAAATGTGATGATTTTGATAAAAAAAATCTTAAAAATTTAAAGAAATCCATTTTAGTGTCAAAACTGTCTGTGTGGAAACAAACTGGGCTGTATCAAATGGACTTGATGGATGTACTGAAACGACTTGGAGGAGTGGGAGGGACCAGGAACCTCTGGAGTAACCAGGAGAACTGATGTCGAGGTGGACAGCAAACCAGCCTTCAGGAGAGGGCAGAAGTCAGTTACTGCAGTTGGTAAGAGTATTCATAATGAACAAACCCACCAAAGGGGCCATTGACTTGAAATTCTTTAAGCTTCCGAAGAATATTAAGGTGTTCATTAGAAAGAAGTAAGAGGAGGTACAGTAAGGGGAAATATAGAAAGAAGAGCCCTCACATTTTTTAACATTATGTAGATTCTTTATGCCAGTCGACCCTCCTTCACATTTGCTCAGAATCATTATTTTTGAATTTATGAACCTTATTGCATCTATGATCTAATTCTGGTTTGATACTTGTGGTCTGATTTGTGGTGGTAAATATGTTTTATATAGAGATACAAGTACCATTTTTCTTACAGCCGTGCTTGGTTGCGACCAAGCTTTAAGTCAAAACGGATGTAAGTCGAACCCTGCAAATTGGCCAACATACTGGCAAGGGCATAACATCAAACCTCTGATATATAAAGTACCATATAATAGTGTAATGCATATACAATCATTATATTGCAATACACTCCCTGAACACCTGAATTAGCCCTGGTCACCTGACCAGCCCGAACGACATCCCCATAGCTTTTACCCACTAAGTGGGTAATTAACTGTCAGCGTTACCAACGCTTACAGGAAAATCTGTCAAATGAGTTACCTGAAGTACCGTTGGCAACACTGCTGCAAGTCCCGGCCGAGTGAGGCCGAGATCCCCAATTGCCTTTTGTTCGCCATGCTGTGTGGGTGTGTCCCACATCAGGCAAACTTTTGGTCATTTAGCCCGACCCCCATTTAAAAATTTGGACATCAGATCACGATTTGGACTGTTTTCAACGCTTTTTCTCCTGGTTGGATACTTTATTGATGGGATTTGGAACTTCCCTCCTGTTTTTTACCTTGGAATCGGTACTTTGGACTCGATTGGATAAGTCAAACAAGACGTTGTCATCTGCTAGCACCGATACTTCAACTTCGTTTACATCTTCGACGACAGAGCCTTCTACTGCTGGAGATGCTGACGCTCATCGGCCCTACACGTCCTGCAAGTGTAGGATGAGTACCCTCAAACATGATTGACATTCTGTTTGTATTTTATGTAGGAAGATGCAGTGTAGTATCAGTCAGATAGGCGGCGAGTCTTGGTCGGTAGATCAGATGGAAGAATTATTCAGAGTTAGAAGACAAATTACTAGTTGAGTATGTCTAGTTGATTTTTCTAGCTTTATGACTAAGTTAACAGAAACTAGAGATAAAGATAGTAGTAATAGTGTTGTAGTTCCTAATCGTTCCTTTTCAGACCCCCTGCCTGTTCCAGAACCAGCCCTAATGGGTGCTGGGGGTTATGGAGATTCGCAGGCCAAAAAAAGGTAGAATCTGCCAGCCCCCCCGGCGCGGAGCAGGCAGTGTTGGCAGCAGATTCCCCCCTTCCCTCTAAAAGCGTAAGTTCTAGGGTGGATTTAGAATTAGGAATCACTAAGAAGAGTAGGAATTCTAATTTATGAAGTATTCAGGAAGAGTAGTTGAACGTGCAGTCTTATTTGGGTTCAGGTTTGGTTGGGGTCGCTAATATTTAGGTCTCTCATTTAGATCAATCGTCGGTTTTATTTCCTGCTTCGTGCTCTGTGCAACAAAGGTTTCCAGATCCGTGGAGTGTCGTTCAGATTTGGTTTCTGATGTATCTGGTTCTGAATTTTTGTTTTTTCCTTGAATACTCCTTCGAAAGGTCCTTTTCCTTCAAGGGTTAAAATTTCTTTCGTCTTGCGATGGTGGTAATTCTGGCGATCGAATTTTTCATATTCATGATCATGTCTTAAAGAATTTTCTGATTTTGATAATGTCTATCAAGATTAGCAGGGCAGGGGGAACAGAACCAGCCTATTTTCCTTGAAATCTTGGCCTCTTCGGCCGCTATGGAATTTCCCATTTTTTTCCCTTTTTTCTCCTAAGCCTTTTTTCCATTGCCCTTCTCAATCTTCTTTTCGGTCCGCTCTTTGGAGGGCTCTTCGGGGCCTTTGTTGCTCATCCGGTTTTCTTGGCTTTTAACTCAGCAGAGCAAAGATTTTCTTGGTTCTACATTGTATACTGTATTAGAGCTTCAGCGGCTCCCTCTCTCTCTTCGGGTTTAGGGAAGGGGTACTTTTTTTACGGATCCATCGTCTTTATCACCTTTTGCGAATCTTGTAGTTTCTTAGGCATCCGGTCTAGTTGCTTCTCAGGTGTTTGCAGAGGCGTCAGCAACTTATTTCATTCTTTACAGGTTCCTAACCGTAATGTATCCTCCGCGACTCTTGCGGATGCTTCGGCAGTCGGTGATTCGCCTGCGCCAGCGTTCAGTGTATCATCACCGATAGTTTCTGCAGCCCTTCCATTCTCAAGGATAGTTAGTAATTTTCCTTCTTCTGTTACCTTCAGTTTGGTAACTCGTAACTTCCCCTTCGATACTCCTTTGAGTTCGGTTCGGTTATGACCTTCTCCATCTGTCCAACGTCGGCGTTAGGCGCTCCGGTGGTTACTGCGAGTGTGGATTTCTTCCTTCTTCCCTCCTTCAGCTTCTTCTTTCTCAACTTTCCGGTGGGTTCTCTGTCCCTCCATCTAGGCATCCATGTAGGTTCGGGGGTTGATTCCAGGTCTTCAGTTCCGGATTCCCATTCTCATGTGGTTTTGATACATCCGGATTTAAGTGGTTCGGGTGTTGTGGCCTCTTCGCTCTCAGGAGTGGGCATGGTCCGCCTAGGTGTGGCCTGCCCAGGTGTTGCGTCATCCCCGTGGGGTGGTGCAGGGTTTGCGCAACCTACTTTGGTGCCTCCAGTATGTTCACGATTGATACGTCAGGTGTCTGTCTCACGCACCCAGGTGTAGCGAGTTCCGGGTTTTCAAGTTCGGTGTTTGCTAGGGGTCGGCCTGCCTCTTTCCTGTTCCGGCTCGGTCGGATCAGTCCGACAATCCTCCGGCTCGGTCGGACCAGTCCGACAATCCTCCGGCTCAGTCGGACCAGTCCGACAATCCTCTGGCTCGGTCGGACCAGTCCGACAATCCTCCGGCTCAGTTGGACCAGTCTGACAAGGATTGTTCATTTGAAGAAGAAGATCCGGTGCTGGATATTAGTACTTCTTCAGCTATGAGAACGAGTATAAGCGGATGGTAGACTTCATCCTCACTTATCCTCAATCCAAGGTTCCGGAGGAGCCTACACTACCGAATCAAACAATGTTCGAGTCGCTATATGCGACAGAACCGGTAGTTGCTCAATCATCAAAAAATCTGGTCTGCTTTGGCCGTGTCGGGCAGGCAGTAAGGGAGGCAGACGTAGGTTAGTGGCTTTGATAGGGTCGAGTAAGCTGGATTCAACCTTGCTTCCTATTCAGGAGGGTTTTTAACAAGGTAGCGGATAACCCTCCTGCTGGTGTCAGGTTCCTCTCAACGTATCTGTTGAGGCCCTTCTCTCTCGGGTTCCTTCGTCAATTGTTGGTCTCAGTGTCATCTAAGGAGGCTTGTATCTTGGAGGACACCTTTTACAGCCATCAGGAGGCCTTGTCCTCTCTATGGGATGTGTCCAGGTTGATAGTGTTCGCAAACAAGATGGATATACTCCATCCGCTCCAGTACTGCCTGACACCTCATCACTTCAGTGTCAGTGGGGCTGGCATACCAGGTTAACATTTCGCTTGTCTGTACAATGTTCTTTGGCAGAAGAGGAGGGACTTCTTTTAAAGCTTCCGCCTCACTATTCGGACATTCAGAGAGGGTTCTGTTGAGGGCGCCTTTGTGCTCTGCAACAGTCTTTTTGGGAGGAGGATATCTCCTCCATGGTCAGTTTTGTGTAGCCGTCGTCAGCAGTAGCATCACAGCAGGCTATGATTAGTGTGGCTGCTCTGGGTTCAGGGGATGTGGCCAGTATAACAAACTTGTTGCTTCTAACTCATGTCTCCAGTGTCGGCATTTATGCATTGTCGAGGGTATAAAATGTTGAAGTAGAGGTGTTCCTGTCCAGCAGGGAACAGCCAGTACCCACTTGGAGAAGCCTCTTAGGGAGAATTAATGTTCTCTCTCTCTCTCTCTCTCTCTCTCTCTCTCTCTCTCTCTCTCTCTCTCTCTCTCTCTCTCTCTCTCTCTCTGATCGTCTGTGATAGTCAGAAGAAGCGCATCTGACATCCGGAAGGTCTTTAGTCTCCCCTCTTCCCGATGTTCATCTGTACTCAGATGCCTCATATCAAGGTTGAGGAGCAACCTTGGAGGTCCCAGGCTTCGGGCCTCTGGGGGATCAGGAATGAGAGGAGTCATAACCTTCGCGAACCTCAGGGCTGTAAAGGAAGCCCTCAGGTGTTTTTTCAGTCCTAGTGCACAACACAGTAGTGGGTCTGCTTTGCGACATCGTACCTGCCGTGTCATATCTGAGAACTCGGGGGGAACAAGATCATTAGAACTTAGAGGTGTATACTTTCCGCCATTCGGTCTCATTCATCAGGTAATCAGGAATTGCGGGAGTGTTAAGACGTCTATGACTCTAGCTCCTTCCTGGCCCTAATGCCCTCGGTTCCGGAATTCCTAATGCTCCTTATGGAAGTTCCGATGTTCCTCTTCATGCGGAAGATCTTTTAGACAACCACATTTTCACCATTATCATCCAAACTCTTGCGTGATGAACCTAGTTGCGGGCGACTGCCTAGCGAACAGCTAGACAGTCCAGACACTCAAAAGCTATGTCTAGACATTGTTTCTTTCAGCTTGAGAAAGTCAACCCGTAAGCTTTACCAGGTCAGCTTGACATGGGGAAGTCTGTGTCGTAAGGAAGGTCATTCCAGCTTTAGGCCTGCCATAACCGAAATAGCTGGTTTTCTCTTATTCCTTTGGAAAATCAAGATTCTTCCATTTTCGATTATTGCTGGCTACCACTCAGCACTTAGCAGTACATTTTTCCATCTTCCCAAAAATTTCTAGTAGTAAGATCTTCGATTTATTATGTTCCCGTAAGTTTAATGTCCGGTCTTGCCGACTCGGGCTCCCTCGTGGGATTTGTCGGAAGTTCTAATGTTAAGATAACTGATTAGGTGTTTTCTTTCTTTCGGCTTTAGCTGCAGATAAAAAGGTGGGCAAGCTTCGGGAAGTTTCCTAGGCTGGTTTCTTAGGCGGGAAATGATAAGTATTTCTCTTCTTCTGGAAGTCGTGGCGAAGACAGAGTCGGAGGCTAAAACTCTGCTTCGTTCGTTGAAGGTTCTTTATCTGCAAGTGTTCGGTTCCGGCATCAGCAGGGATGTCTTTATGTCCGATGCGAATATTAGTCTATTTATCAAAGGTTTAGAAACTCCGTCCGCTTCTGTGTACACCTCTTGTCTCACCGCAGAATCCTTCCCGTCCGCTGTCAAGGATGCGATTAGTTACTTTCAGAGAAAGGGTTCCTGGTTCATTAGTGTTCACTCCACAAACACAGTTGCGGGCACACTTCACGATTCTCGTGTGGTGCGAGCTTTATGCCCTTGAACACAATTTAATTTGATGTGACATTATTGAGCATTTAACAGCTTCTTTCATTACCGCACAGTATTTGGAGTATGTCCACTTCATCTTCATTTCTAAGGAATAGTTCAGAGTCTTCTATTCTGGAGGTAGTTTACTTGCGAGGCCGTCTGTGTTTTCTTCCTTTGCTTAAGAGATGTTCAATTCGCCCTACCGCGTATAGCAGCGAATTCTCTTATCTAGGGTGCGTTCAGTTAGCTGAGGTGGTATTCTCTTAGTCCACGTTTAACGGCAAAGTCTTTGATAGTTTCCCTACGAGAGTCCAAAGAGGTGCTCTCGTAGGCTAGCCTAGGTTGTTTCGTCGGCGCTGGGATACTTCTTCGCTCGTCGGCCTTTGCCGCAACCTGCAGGACGGAGGGTCACCGGCTCAGCACACTACCCCATTCCCTCCTTAATGGGTAGGCTCTGAATAGCCTCTTGGGAGATGCATCGTTCTCCTTTTTACATGAAAGTTATTCTTTTAGTCCGTGTGTAGTGGCTAACCCTTCTATCATGGGTGCGTTCATTTAGCTAAGGGGGTACTCTCTTTGTGCAGAGGTTCTTAGAAGCGGCCACTTGGAAGTCAGTGTCAGTTTTCACAACTTTCTACCTCAAAGACATTCAGTTTTCTTCGAAGAAGAAGAGTTTCTCGCTTGGTCTCTTTGTGACGACAAACTCGATCTTATAATTACGTAGTAATGTTAAGGGTGGGAGCAATTCTAGGCAATGAACGTAGTCTGAGGAACTTTGGAATTTTGGATTCTCTGTTAGTCGGGGTTCATTGTGAGAGTATTAAGTTTGACGTTAGTACTGTGAAGTTAGGAAGATCCAGTGGACAGGTTTGGTTTCTTGAACTTCTGCGCAGACATCGGCGGCAACGGGCGGCGAAGAACTTGAAGATCCTGCACACCCAACTTCTTCGTACCCCTCCATACATGAGAGTGCTTTGATTAGCCACATGGGCATGGGAGGTTCATCGTACCCCTCCATACACGAGAGTGCTTTGATTAGCCACATGGGAGGTTCGTCGTTCTCCACTAATCATGGGAGGCTGTGATTAGCCACATGGTAAGTTGTTTTTTTTATTTTTGCTACTCTGTATCCATGAGGAAGTTTGAATACCACATGAGAGGTAGCTCGACTCAGACAGTACCTAGACATGAGACTGACGTCGGGGGTACTCTCTCTACAAACATTCTCACCTGCCGAATGGGATAACCAGGTGAGGATATATTCATTTATACAAAGTAGGCGAATAATGAGTTACCTGCTTTCCCTGTTGCAAGGTCGGGCTGAATTAGATTGATCCCACCTCCTTAAAAATGTTGATAATCGGGCTAATTCAGGTGTTCAGGGAGTGTATTGCAATATGAAGTTTTCATAATAAAACTAATATTGTAATACTTACCTGAACACCTGAATGATTCCCACCCTCCTCCCCACTTCAATTTGATTAGTGAACAATGCAATTGGGGATCTCGGCCTCACTCGGCCGGGACTGGCAGCAGTGTTGCTAACGGTACTTCAAGTAACTCATTTGACAGATTTTCCTGTAAGCGTTGGTTACGCTGACAGTGAATTAAAACTATGGGGATGTAGTTCGGGCTGGTCAGGTGACCAGGGCTAATTCAGGTGTTCAGGTAAGTATTACAATATTAGTTTTACTATGAAAACTTCATTTTATTCTGACCGGTGCATCCCCCGGCATGAAACCATTGTTAGGCTAATGGATCTTGCACTCTTGCTTCCCTTTTGTTTTGGTCACAAAAATAACATAAAAATATAGTAATCAGTGAATATTTTTTTACAAAAACATTTGCAAATTACCAAATTTTCTGCAATTTATTGAAAAATGTGTTCCACAGCAAAATCTGCAAATAACTGAACCTGTGATTGTTGAACCGTGAATAAGCAGGGGGTCCACTATGCGTTTTTGTACATTTATGTATTAAGACGTTCAAGTGTCACTACTACCTGAAGTTTTTGTATTAAATATTAAGTGGTTTTTTTTCTGTTTGTTTTTCGCCCTTGAATCAGTTTGCGTACTCTGTGGTAGTTGTAAGATTGATTCTGCCCATTGTGGACTTTGTTGCTCATAAGGTGAATATTGAAACTGAGCAAAATTGAAGTTTACTTGTGTAATGGAGAGCTGTCCATTACACCTGGTAAAAGGTTTCTTCAATGGCTTTCAATGCTATATTCATAGGTAGGATAACCATTTCTTAGGGGGTTTCTCAATACCCACTGAAGGAAGGACTAGCACCATTCCATATTAGGAAATGCTGCTCTGTCATGAAATTCTACATATTCAACTTCATAGTTTTTCTCTCATTAATAAGGTACTTACTATCAGGAGAGAAGATACACATTGAGGCGTCACACCAAGGGTTATCAGTATCATCAGGGGTGGTTCCTGGAGCCCCTGCTATCCTTTGATTTAAAGTTTTGTAGCCTGAACTGGCCGTATTATTGCTACCAGCCGGTGCTCTTGTCCCAGACTCTGCCCGGGCAGGCTGTGCAGCCACTTTATTCTTTCGTTTAACGGCTGAGAAATTCTGAGACCTTGCATCCAATTCAGTATCCAGGACTGACTTGATTTCTTGTTTGGAATCATGGATAACATCTCTGATGTACTGATGTTCCGTAGCAAGGGCATCCTTGATACTGTTCATAATTTCCTACCGGGAGTAAGCAAACGTAGCAAGCAGTATTTCCCTATTAGGCGTGCTTGCGTGAACTGATTGTACCCTGGCAGCCGTACTGCGATTGTCCAGCGACAAAAGAGCAGAAGTCCTGGATTCTTCACTATACCCCTCAGAATACTTATACAGACACTTCAGACAGGGTTAGGTGGACCCTATTAAGGATCCTCTTCAGTATCTGATTGCTGCATGGGAGAGAGATTTTCTTCTGAGGCATCTCTCTCATGTACAGTGGAAGACTGTGTCCCTCGTGGCAATATCCACTTCATGTCCGAGAAAAGGGACATTTCACCCAAGTAAAGACTCCTCTTCTGCATTAGAGGAGTTGACCTGGGAGGTACTAGGAACCATTGTGTTCAGGTATTGGCACAAACATGGGTTCTGGTTGGAGAGGGAGGGATATATGCTCTGTGGGAGTTTTGCCAAAAAGGTGTAGTCTCCTCCATCCGTACCCTTACTGAAACCTAGGGCCTAGCAAGACAGCTTAAAACAAGCTGTTTCATTCTTAAAACTTCTTGCCAGGAGCATGTTACAAATTTCACACATGTCTGATGACCAATCATATTCCCCTTTATTCCTGCAAGGGCCATGTTCATGGCAGGTGGTATGGGCCATCCCCAACAGCAAAAAGCGGACCGAGCAATTCACTGCGGCGCATGTAATCTGTGGGTCTTGCATAATAGCGGCCCTGAAATGATATAAGGAACAAGTATTTATTTGAAACTACTTGGTACTAACCATCTATAATCACTATACGTATAGATAGTACACTCGGAATACTATAGGCTAACTTAGTCACAATTGTGTAGTTATAATATAATGTTATGAAACTGGTTATCCATTAGGTAATTCATAATTACTACCATAATTCTGTCTGAAATGTATTACTCATGAGTGTTAAACGTGGTAATTATTTGTAATAACTTAGTCAGCACAACTAACATGAATATGTTTACTTGGCCACAAGTATAGCCTGTAGCCAGATTTCTGTATACTGTTGGCCATTGCAACAATGGGCTCCTTCATCTAAGACAGTGGTCATGTATTAAACTATATAATTACGACATAAATTTTGCCTTAAAAGTAAATTTTGGAATGTTACGCCACTCAACTAGGCCAAAGCTAACTGTGTACTGTAAATATTGTATGGTAGAAGTTGCGTTCCTTGAGAGAGAGAAAACAGGATGCTCTTGTTTTTGTCTTGTTCCCTCCGATGGATGGCGCACACACACGTGCGCTCAAAAGAGACCACCTCGCGGTCTCTTACAAACCCATGAATCTTGTTTCTAAATCATCAGATTACACTTTGACTGGACATCAACTATGCTAAGCTTCGGATGGCAAAAATACAAAGTGATTAGAGGTGAACACCTCACAGACTATAACAAAACAGGCTCTTGGCTGAGAGGCACAGTGATTACTCAAGCTTGCCTCTCTAGTGGTACCCTGAGAGAAAGAGGCAGAGGGGACTTTTGCATGGTCCATCGTCACTTCCCATTGCCACTCAAAGATTCTGCATTGGTCAATTTGTCCAAATTTTATTTTTAAGCATAAAAAAGAGAGCCCTTCAGTATTCAAAACACTCACTACCTGTGCAGTCAAACTGAACGACAAGAATTTTTCTCGAACATACTTAAAGATAAATGAGAACCACGAACTTGGCCACCGCTTCTCCCTTCTATTCACATATCTTGAATGTTGTGAAGGATTGTCGGGAAAAAACGGATCCAATTTTTTCATGACAATTATTATTATTATTATTATTATTATTATTATTATTATTATTATTATTATTATTATTATTATTATTATTATTATTATTATTATTATTATTATTATTCAGAAGATGAAGAACCCTATTCATATGGAAGCAGCTTACCAAATGGGCCACTAACTTGAAATTGAAGTTTCCAAAGAGTATTAGGGTGCTCACTCAAAAGAAGTGACAGAAGGTAAAGGGAAATACAGAAATAAGAGATCAATTATTAGAAAAACAGATAAATCAACTAAATAAATAAAAATGTAAGTTCAAAATACCATCTATCTGCTCTCCTCCAGTATCCAACAAATTGGCTAACAGTTAGGTAAACCATATTAAATTACCTTCAACCTAACCCCCCTTATTACACAGCGATCTAAGGTAAACTGATTAAGCATTCCTCCATCTGGGCTGATGTGATTGAATCAAGTGAATCCCGTATCTTGGGTGTGATTTGAAGTTCCTTCCTGTGGTAGCTGATATTATCAAGGAAGACTTTTCTTCATTCTGTTGCAGTTGAAAATGACGCACTGTTGGCGACGAGATCTAGTACCCGAAGGCAGAGAAAAATAGTATGGTAACTGAGTTTTTGGTGTTTGATGGTTTGTTCATCTTCTGGATTGCCGAGTGGCTGCTTTGATGCCGACCACGAGAGGAGGGTGTCTGGGCAACGTAACAGATGAAATGTTTGCAATGGCTAATTTTTTTTTATTTAAGCATGTGGAAGTGTATCGTCGTTTCATGGCCTATTATGGTAGCAGTATGCTTAAGCTACTGTGTTTTTGCTTGTCCCCTTTGATTTGTCATGTGGCCTACATTAGGTTATGCTGTGTTTGCTTAGGCTATGACAGTTTTGTTACATTAAGGTGATTAAGCCCCTGTTGCCTACAGATTGGTGTATTATGTTACTGGCATGTATCCTGCAATATGTTTATTAAATAATTCAGGAAACTGCAGTAAGTGTTTTGTTTAAGCCATTTTACTTACCTTCGATTTATACGTAATAAGTCTGGTACTGAAGTGTAGTGGATATGGTTACTCCACAGATTAAAATTGATGCCATTAACCCTTTCAAAATTTCTGTTGAATTGTCGTTGAGTTTACTGGAAGCAAATTTTGCTTATATGTCTACAACTGACAAGTGTTAAAAAGAAAAATGTCCTTTTGGTGTCTCTTGGTACAGAAGTGTTTGCAGTTCTAGGTAATCTATGTGCACCAAATTTGCCACATACTAAAACATATGAACAGTTGTTAGTTTTGCTTAAACCACATATGATATTAAACCTAACTACCACAGAAGTTGACTTGCTTTCCAGCAAAGAAGGAAAAAAGGAAGAGAGTCTCTGAAAGATTTGTATGGTGACCTGAAATCTTTGTGGAGTTTATTTTGCCCATTGTTGCTGAAAACTTAGATTTAAAGTCCATGACCTCTACGCTGATTTTTGAAAGGGTTTTGAATTCAGAGAAAGCTTTTTTTTCTGAAAAGTCACTCACTGTACAACAGTTAAAGTCATTTTTTAAGAAATCTGTTTCTTGCAAACGTTTTGGATACCCTCATGATAGTGTGAAATGCCGTTTTAAAGATAGGGTATGCAATCAGTGTCAGGAAAAGGGGCACTTAAAACAAGTCTGTACAGCTTGTAAGTAGTAGTAAAGTGATGTATGGAAAAATGGTCATAAATATGTAGCGCATAAAAAGAGGGAAAAGTGCTAAAGCAGTTGATGATGTAACTGTTTTGAGTGACCGTGAAGATAAACTTTTATCAGTTGCCACTGTCCATGCTGTGTTGTTCCTTTTGAGGTTGATTCTGGTGCTGCAGTTGGCACTATAAGTGAAGATTGGGCTCACACCTTAGGTTTACCTATTGAAAATTGTAAGAAACATTGAAAGGCTTATGATAAAGTTAACGTAAATGTGTTAGGTAAGGTTTCTTTAGATGTTGCTCATAATGATCATAATGTCAGTGAGATTTTTTATGTTGTTGAAAATAAGAATTCAAATCTCTGTGGTAAGGATTTGATGAGTAAAATAGGTATTTACTTGATGGGCATAATTTATTCATCTAAAGTAGATAAGATTGACAGAGATGTTCAGGATTTGTTTGATAACTACGAGGTGGACCCCAAGAAACCAATTGTAGGTTTGGTTGCAAAAATTCATGTGAAAAGTGATTCAGCACCTAAGTTTAGAAAACACAGAACTATTCCTTTTTATTATAAGTCTGTGGTTGAAGATGCTTTGCTGACTTGGGTTAATGATGATATAATTCAGTCTGTCAGTTCAACTGATGACTCTGTTTGTATTTGTGGTGATTTCAAGGAGTTGAATCAAAGTCTAGATTGTGATCAGTATCCATTACCAAAGAGTGATGAATTATTACCAGAGATTGGTGAAGGAAAAGTATTTTCCACTATTGATTTAAAAAATGCTTACTTACAAATACCAGTGGATGAAGAGAACCAGAAGTACTTGGTAATTGATACCCACAAGGGTTTGTTTAAGTTGAAAAGGTTACCTTTTGGCCTTTCTTCTTCACTTACTATTTTTCAAAGGTGTATTGTTGGTTTGTTATCAGATATTGATGGTGTTGGTGCATATTGAGATGATATAATTATCAGTGGAGAAACTGAAGAGGAGCGTGACCTTAAATTTAGTAAAGTCTTAGATATTTTGCAAAAGCATAATATTCAGATTAATAAGAAAAGGTCTGATGTCAAGGTATCTTCATGAGAATATTTGGGTCATCATATTTCTGCTGAAAATGTTCATGCTATATTAGATGCTCCATCAGACTCCCACTTCTGTTGCTTCAGAAGTTCAGTCATTTCTTGGTATGGTTATGTATTACTGTAAGTTGATCCAGAATTTCTCTAGTAAGTGTGCTCCCTTGTATGACCTGTTGAAAAAGAATGCAAAGTTCAAATGGAGTAAAACTGAACAAACTGCTTTTGAAACCGTGAAAAAAGATTTGCCCAAAAGTCCATTGTTATGTAATTATGATGGAGAAAGTTCATTGATTGTGGAAGTTGATGCTTCACCCATTGTCGTTGGTGGTGTTTTGTTACAGAAAATTGATGGGAAAGAGGTTCTGTATATTTTATGAGTAAAAAACGTACATCAGCTGAACGGAACTCTGCTCAGATAGATCGAGAAGGCCTTGCATTAGTTTTTGTTTTAAATAGATTTAGATATTTCTTACTTGGTAGGAAGTTTGAAGCTAGGACTGACCACAAACCATTACTTGGCTTATTCGGTAAAGACGTCAAATTCCACACCAAGCTAGTGCACATATTCATCATTGGTCTTGACTGTTGTCTCAGTCAGTATGATTTTGACCTTGTCGTCTATAAGGCAGGCAGGGAGAATGTTGTGGCAGATGCACTTAGTAGTTTGCACACTAATTATGATACTGAGTTTCATAACCATGTTGAATATATTAAGCTGGTTGAAACAGTAGATTTTGATGATATTTCTTTTGAGGTTATACAGAAATGTACTAGAAGGGATGAAGTTTTAAATCAAATCATTCAGTGTATTAAGTCTGGTTGGTGTAAAGGGGATTCAAGATTGTCTGATTATGGCTCCAGGAAAACTGATCTTAGTTTATATGTTGATGCAGTACTGTATAGAAACAAAATTGTCATACCCACTCTATTGAAGTGTAAAGTGTTGGATCACTCACATATTTGTCATAATGGTATCAATGTCATGAAAGCAAAAGCCAGGAATTGGGTTTGATGACCTAAGGTTGATCAAGATATTGCAGAGGTTACAAAGAGTTGTCATATTTGTTATACTAATTACCAAGCTCCTGTTCTTTCTTGGCCGTCACCTGGTAAAGCGTGGTCTAGATCACACACAGATTATGCGATTATGCTGGACCTGCGGATAATAAGTATTTTCTTTTGATTATAGATGCATTTTCTAAGTTCATGGATGTCCATGTTACTTCTTCAACCACATCAATTGTTACTATTGAGTTGCTTAGGAAAACCTTTTCTAATTTTGGTATTCCAGACGAAATTGCATCAGATAACGCACCATATTTTGTTTCTGAAGAGATTGAAGCTTTTTGTAAGAAAAATGGTGTAAGTCTTATTATAACTCCTGCACACCATTTAACCCTTCATCAAATGGATTAGCTGAGAGAGCTGTGAGATCTCTTAAAGAAGGCCTGAAGACGTTTAAGAGTGAATCTTTAAACACTGGACTTTGTAGATTCTTGTACTACAATTGTAGAAAAAGTTCACATCTAGTACTGGAAAGTCATCTGCTGAACTATTGTTTGGCCGTTCCTTTAAAACAACCATTGAATCAGTTAAGATCCATTCTAAGAGAAATAGAGATTTTGAAGTTTTGTCAAAGATATTGTTCTCTCAGGAAACTCCTAAGTATGATGTAGATGCAGTGTCCTCAAATTTTTTGGAAAAGGAGAGCCCTGGGTTGAAAGAAAAATTTCAGGAGTTTTAGGAGTAAGAAATTTTGGAAATATTTTCTGGAAGAGACGCCATGACCAATTAATGTCTAGATTTACTAGTAACCCTGTTAATCCACCTATGGATTCTTTCTCACATGTTGTTTCTTCAAGCAGTGTGTATGAATCTTGTAACGATAATCTACCTGCAATCTCTGAAGGTTGAGTAGAATCTTCTGATAATGATGTACCATGTACTGTTCAAAAGAATGAGAGAGATGAATCCTGTGTACCTCATATTCCAGTTTTATGGAGATCAAGCACAGTTGTCAAGCCCCCTGACAGATTGAATTTGCGAAGATTTATTTTTTGTTTATGATGGGTTTTTCTTTATGCTTATTGTTTAGTTTTATGTCTTATCTTTGGGTAAGGAACTGTTGTTTATTAACCTTGTGTAGGATATTGCGCATGCTGAAGTTCTACCAAGTTCTTGTCTCTGGTGGATGGTGGGTGGTTGTGGCTGGGAGGAAGCCCACCAATTTTGGCAGCAGCAAGATATAACCATTAAAGCCAACAGTTAGCCAGCTGTATTATTAACCCTGTACCTTAGGCCACCACTTAATAGAATTGGTACATTAGTTTTGTGTAATTTTCTTTGGCCCCCCAAAAAATATCTTGGCCCCACCTAGGCTCCCCAACTGATGGAATGCCAGCTGCACCACTGCGTCCAATTCTGACGTCTCATTCCCATATTTTATCTTCTTTTCTTCGTTTTTCAAAGATACTCAACTGAAATTCCTTAAACGTGGGTAGTATTATTCTTCATTATAAGGCCATTAACCGTTTTTATCTGTCTGATTTATTTTGATTTAAGGAAACTCGGTTCCTTCTTTGTCAGCAGAGAATATAAAAAAGGGGATATTGATGCCCTTGTAGGTTCAACGTTTTGATACCCTGTATGGCATATAGATTTTATATCATGCTCTGTAGTCTTTTTTTTTTTCTCCTTCTGTCTGCAAACATTTACACCCTTCATCTACACAAATCCCTAATGAACGTCACTTTCACCTTCCAAGTCACTAGTGTTCTTTGTCATTTTCTCATGCAATTCTTTATATTCCATTTGAATTCTCCTCTGTTGACTTTGCTCTGTTCTGTAATATCTTTTTTTTTGCATAGGATAGTTAATAGTAACAGTAACGCCAGATAACTCACAATCAATCAATCTTCATTCCTTTTACCTGCTTTTGCATCATTTTACAGTCCATTCAACCGCCATCACTTTTACCGTGGACTCAATCAGCCTCCTCGCCCATTTCCTCATGCAGTTCTTCAGATTCAATTTGAAATCTTTTCTGTCAACCTTTCTCTATTCTGTAATACCATTTTCCATAGGTTGGTTGATAGTTAATAGTGATAGTAACGTGATAACTCACAATCAGTCAAACATCATTCTCTTTTCCCATCCGCGAGTGACTTCACTTCATGTGTCATAATCTCAAGAAGAAGAAGAGGTAGAGAAGTTCGTAAACAAAACTTACAAAAGCGAACCGTGAACCTTATCGTTTGTTAACAAACTGAATAAAATAAGTGACCCTAAACTCTCAAGAAACCGAAAAGTAAGTGGGGTTTGTTTTATGAAATTAAAATATATGTATGGAGGAATTATTAGATGTAAAGTAAATTTATTTAATGGGAAAGAAACGAGAGATAAGAGGTTACGCAGACGAGTTGGCTCGAGACTTGGCCCTACCCAAGTTTAAATTGAACCAATGAGTCTATTATTATTATTATTATTATTATTATTATTATTATTATTATTATTATTATTATTATTATTATTATTATTATTATTATTATTCTGTAAACAATTTTTCGTTCACTGGGTGATAGCATAGGCTACCTTTCATTCCAATTGCAGCCAACGGTAGAGGTAGGCGAAATACCACAAGGGCCTGGCCATGTGCTCGATGAAGGGGGGGAGGGGGGCAGCCAGCAAATCCCCCTTGGCCAGGTCAGGGCACTGTGCTCTAAGTCAGGTCAGGTCCTTTCACTAATTTCTTGCATCACTACACCCATGGAAATGTTGATCAGCTATACAGTACCTCTGTATTGTCTCCATTTATTTTTTCATAAGCAGTTTAAATGAGGTCCCTGCATGGCTAAAAGGGAACTAGTATTCTTGTATACCAGTGTCTCACATCCACCCATGCATCCAGAGTGATGTCTACAACCAAACTCTGATTTTTCTCATTTTAAGAGTAAGGATTAGGCTGGAATGATAAGCATCTCACCACCTATTTCTTCATAATGCATAGATTTTGCTGTCGCTTAGCGTTTCATGGTTACGGCTGAATTACTCCAGCCTTAACTGATGACACAGTCTCCTTTCCCACTAAGCCCTTGAAGAGAGAGTCTAAGGTCTAGGCCTTGAATAAGGCTGGTTGCAGTATTCCCTCACTGTCTTTTGACTAAAAATTACATAGTGCAAGTTTGCTTATTGTTGTGGCGGTTATATAGTATTGTCCACAGCACAGTGAATTTTCATCTGTATGGTCATTCAGCAAGGAGGGAGCAATGCACAGTCTAGCAATCCATGGTTGAATACCTGGCATGTTTTTCCAAGCAGACATGAACCTCAGTGTCCCCTGAATACATAATACTGGGTGTGGTGGTTGTGTGAGTGAGCAGCAAGATTTGCCATTGTGTAAGAACATAGTAGATAAGGAGACCTCCATTGTGAACTGAAATACAACTTAGAGGTCATTCTAGCTGTTTCATTATTTCTGCTTGGAAATTTCAGTTATTCTTCACAAGTGAATCATCACAGTTTGAAAGTGGGTATTAGGTGACTATAGATGTTCAAGAACAAGGTACAGGTTAAGAGACCCTTTCTCCAATTCTCCAATAACAACAATCACACAAATAAAGACGTCTTTGAAATTCTCATCATTTACCCATTCCCACTTGGAGGAGCAACTTCAAATTTTGTGCTGGAAAATTACTTGTCTTTTTTATTAACTCCAGAAAATGCTCTGCATTTTACCATTTATATCTTTTAAATATTTAACTTGTTGGTTTTCTCTGTTGCGTTGCAGAAACCAAGTACTGTACATATCCGTTCTTTTAAAGTAGTTCTGCTTCTCAGTATTCAGAAGACTCTTGGATGCTTCATCTCTAAACGGGTTATAGAGGTCATTGTTGGTTTTGTTTAGTGGTGCCATTTCCAAAATGCTTTTCTTCTCCTTGGAAGGATGGCACTGAGAAGGTGTGTTGTGTCTTTTTGCTCCAGCACCTTGAAAGACTTGATTTCAACAATCATCACTGCTCTTTTGAGTTGTGGTGAGGGCCCATCACAGCCAGGCTTGATCAGAGTTTCGAAAAGCAACCATACACTTCAGGCTGGAGCCAGGGTCTTTGTAAGGTCTTGTCAAGGGTGAGATAAACTGCAAAATACTGCAATGTCTTGATTTTTTCCTTTCCTTTCTTCCATTCTTTAAATATTCAGCTGTAAGCCCATACAGACAGTCAACAGACTATAAACCCAAGAGGACTCCAAAGGGAAAGAAGCCTGGAGAGAGGGACAAGTTAAAGGTAAATGTTAGAAACAGAGGCAGTCGCCAGTTTATGGCAGGGGCTCCATTCCCGGCGACACGCTGTAACCCGAAAAACGCCGTAAACTGGAGTGTCATAATGATAAAAGGAATAAATGGTGCTTACAGCACTGTAAAATCAGGTTAATAGTGCCATGAACCAAGCCCTGAAAAGTCGGAACACCATAACCTGTGGACTGCCTAATTTAGATATGAGGGAACAGAAAGCCAAACGTAACAAGAAACAGGCCAAGGTTTCATGGCAATCTCCTGTTGCATCCCTTCAAATAAGCGTTACAATTTTGATTTCCATTTACTCAGGTTATGTTATCCGAGTATGATGGTATGACAACAACCCAGAAATAGTCATGACTGCAATGGTTTACCCAATTGGGGGATAGTGTCGTCAGTGCACCTCACGCAGTACACTGTAGGCATTAAGTAAGGTTCTTTGGGGTGTCCCATTGGCCCCTTGCAACAACTCTTTTCGTTCCTTTAACTATAACTCCACTTTTAATCTCTTTCTTCCAAATGACTTTCCTCCTCAACCCTCGCCCAACAATTGCTTCAGAGCACAACTGCTTTGAGGTTTTCCTCCTGTTACATCTTTAAGACCTTTTAATTCTCAATTTCTCTTTCATCAATGAAGGACCTCATAGGTCCCAGCGTTTGGCTTCTGGCCAAAATTTTATATTCAATTCCATTTCTAGATGATATGAAAACATACCTTTAAATGACATACAGAGAGGCTTAGTGTCCATTCTGAAATGTTGGAGACGTGTGCAGATCAAAAAATGCAGTTTTGAAGTCCACCACAAATGTCATAGTTGTATCTCTGTATTACCAATTAAAACAATCATTCGGTGAACGTACGTCAAATGAATCAAAATTCTTATTTCACTTCCACTGAAGGGATCCATTAATAACAGAATGTAACTGTTACAACTGCAAACCAGATCATTCTGGTACCATTGCCTGTGAAGTCTTCCTATTATCAATGCGGTTATTAATAGAATATTTTGTCAGGCAAGAGTCTGTGTCGACATGAATCCAGATTTAGAAAAATTATTGAGGCAAATGGATGCCATTGAATTTGGTGGCCTTTTATTAATTATAAACATATAGGTCTTAAGGTATAATGGAAATTTTCTGTTTTGGAGTAGTTTATATATATATATATATATATATATATATATATATATATATATATATATATATATATACATACATACATACATACACACACACTTACATATACATATATATATATATATATATATATATATATATATATATATATATATATATATATGTATATAAATCAACTGGTATTATAACAACACAGAAAAACTAATGATGAGTAGTTTTCCAAGAGCTGCTTTCTTTAGGACCACGTTCTAATTCAAGCCAAATTAGAAATTCAAGAGCCCCTTAGGCTTATATAAAACCAAACCAGTGCCACTCAAGTAAAAAAAAAAAAAGACGTCACTCTAATAGTTATATAAGACATTGCATCGTACCTAGAATATCCGTGCAAGTGTTCTATTTTGAAAAAGAAAAGTTGCCGTTAATACGTACCGAACTTCATCTATATGGAGCCGATGTAAAGAAAGCAACAATTCGAGATAGCAGCAGTAGTAGTAGTAGTAGTCAGTAAAAGCCTTTGAAAGGGTTCCCTTGCTCATCAATCTTCTGGACTGTGAATATTCTTGTTTTGGGAGCTATTTGGCCTCTATAGCTGCTAATGTCAGGTATGGTGAGTATTGTCAAAGATTCGTGTCCTTATGAACTCTTAGATCAGGATGAGCAAAAAATAATAAATAAAAAAAGAAGGATTTTTTAATATAATTTGGAGTGGTAATGTCATATAAACTTCCTAAGACAAAAATTTATACGTGTTTACAGTATATGGATTTGTATGTTGGAATTTGAAACCTTATTAAAATTTATCTTAGTTTTTATTTATTTTAACTGGTAATGGGTTACTGGATTGTTCCATGTATACAACATAGAATTTATATAGGATTATATAATCTACCATTTTTTTTACTATCGTAACTAAAACCTAAAGATATTTAGCTAACTTTACTCTTTGTTTTAGCAAGACAGGGGAGTATAAGTTTGAATAGCTTTCTCTCTCTCTCTCTCTCTCTCTCTCTCTCTCTCTCTCTCTCTCTCTCTCTCTCTCTCTCTCTCTCTCTCTCTCTCTCACACACACACACACACGCACAGAAATGTTTGCCTTTTTTACTATTATTTCACCCCAGAGCGTCATGTCAGACTCGGTTGTATGACGTCATCGTGCCACCCAGTATCACACCTTTCGTAAAGAATGTCATTCATATTTATGCCAAATTTACAGCCAAAACTTGTTAATATATTTATTCTTATTATTGTTAAATTATTTTTATACATTTATTTACCAGTGGAAGTATATTTTCGAGTATATTTCATTAATGTTCAAAAGAATCAAAAGCTATATTATCCATGTATAGTTGCCAAGAGGTATTTAAAATGCCATTGAAGTATGTTATATATATGAATTGATGATACATAAAGGCATTTTAATACATTCAATTGGTATATCAATGCATATTTTATGAAATGAGTGTTTGCACGACAGCTCTGGCGCAAATATAAACTCGTGACCTTAATAAAATACGAGTCTAAAACATCTGGCAATGTCGGCATTGTTTTCAAAGACAGCTGCCGGCTCCAGCTGTCTAACGCTTTTTAATTTTCTGTGAAATTTTGTGCTTTTATCCCATTTAACTATGAAATTTCAGGTAAGACGACATCATTAACATCTGAATTATAACTCATGTAATTAATTACTTTACTGAAGTTACTTTTATTGATAATTTAAGGATTTTAAGGTAATTTAAGGCTGGAAAGGAAGGCTGCTTAGTAGCCTAGTGGCTGCTAAACATGGTGTAATATCATAGCTTATTTTAGCTTGGTTATCGCGGTAAATATTTAATTATGTTTGTGTATCATCTTAATTGCCCTTAGTTAATGTTATTAAGGAATTAATAACTTAATTTAGTGGAATTAACAAGGCATATTGAGACGTAAGACTGAAAGCAACCGGTCTTTGCAAAGGGTCTGAAACTTGTAGTTGCCGATGACGTCACTGCCTGCACACACGTTTCGTTACGTAGTTAATTACATATGTTAATATTAATAAATTGGTTTTGGTTAATTAACAGTGAACAAAGCAGTAGCTCCTGATGGGGTATTACTTTGGAAATTAATTTTTCCTAGAGTATTTTGGTTTCTTATCAAGATTTTTCCATTATTATTTGTCTTGACTGTAGCCTAATTAACACGTAATTAACCTCAGAAATTGTATGCTGTCCATCCTGGAATGCTATTGTGCATACGCAGTGTTATAGGGGAACTTTTGGTGAAAAGCGGAGTTTCCTTCACCCAGGGGATCCAGGGGGGGGCAGACTTAGTAACACGGCCTGCTAGGTTAGGGTGCTTTAGGTTAGTATAGCCCCTGTCATAAAAGGTTTCCTTAGCCAATCCCTTCTTGAACATATGGCTCCCTAATGACTTGGGCATGCGCAGAACCATTCCATAACAAAAACATGGCAATACGGTCTTTCTCCCAACGATTTCCCCCCACTCAAAACCCTGTGTTTCCACAGGGGTTATTTTTTGAAGAGTCCAACCACCTCCAACTTTATCATTTATATTTTTCTTGGGTAAACACATCAAAAGGAAAAATTTCTTCTCAATACATGACCTTCGCACATGCTTAATAACAGAGAAAAATAATTAGTCAAATCACAACTTATAAATTAATTAAAGCAATACTGGCCCCCGCCCCATCCATAGCTAATAAGGCAAAATTGTAACCAGTAAACACCCCTAGGGTAAAATAGGTTGGTATTTTTAGGTTCTTTTAATGCCCTATCATTTCCTAGCCATTTTTACATGAAAACCCCAAAATGGTTTTCCATGCAAAAATGGATACCTGGAGTCTTTCGAAGTGGCTGGCTGGAGTCTTCCAAAAAATTACCCCCAAAGGTCCCCAACCGAGTTCGGTAGATATGAGGTTAATGATAATTGACTGACAGTAAACAACACCACCTCCTTCATCAGCAACACTTAAAGTATAGGAAAAATCAATTTCCAAGGTAATATTCCATGCAGAGCTCTTGCCTAGAAATACCAAAGGTAAAATTAAGAAGGCTATATATATCCCTTTGAAAATGGCTTCTTGTGATCTCTGAATAACAAAGGAGACTTTGGGTAGTTGCCTATAGAAACCTACCAGGCCAGAGCAAGGTATCGAAGTTTTTCGAGTAATTTGTATGGTATGTAAGACAAGCCTCTTTTAATGGGGCATTTGAGTTATTTCAAAGCTGTAATTGTATGATTACCTGTAAGAAAGACTGATTAGGGTACTCGTAACCTTGTTTGCATGGCAATACCCAAAATGTACCCAAAGTGTACCTAAGGTCTTTGGCCCAGGGTGGTATTTAATGAGAAAGGTTATTTTAGGATGACCTGAACTGCACATTAAACTAGTAGGGTTGTTATGGGTATAGCCTTAACTAAAATCATTTGCCTAGCTGAACCCAATTTAGGCAACATACCCTAGAGTAGGGAGCTGCGAGCCACCACCCCCCTCTCCCCTGACCCCATAGTTTTCAAAGTCATTGAACCTTGTAATGGCTTCCAGTTCCATTAGGCTGTTGTATTTCTATGTATGTTGATTTAATAAAAATTTTAATTGAATAGAAGAGTCATAGTAACAGCCCTCAGAGGTAAGATAAGAAATGAGTAAGTTTGAAGGAAAGGTCGACACTGGGGCTTCTGATTGGGGAATTATAGCTCATTTTATCTGTAATTATTTAATCATTTAATAATGAGGCAGTTAAGGAATTAATACCTTAGGCTAGTGTTAGCATGACATAATGATGTAAGTCTCAAAGCCAACGGTCTTTGGCTTAGGGTCTGAAGCCTTGGAGCTGCTGGTGACGACACAGCCTAGGGTTTGAAGTACTGAATTAGGAGTAAACCAGAATGCTCTTGAATTTTTATTTGCACATGCTGTAAAGCAAGAAAAAGTTATTTAGCCTCTGAATAAACTCGTAACAAAATTATGTTTTGTATTTCACAGAAAGTTTTACTATTTTTGTATTTGTATTACACCAGCATGGTTATACCAGTTGTAAGATTATACTGGTTTAAAACTACTGCCAGGTTTTATATTAAATTCAAAGCTGTGAGGGTTTTGTGGCTTTTGTATACTAACAGATGCTGGTAGGGTTAGTCTAGTAGTAAAGAATTATTTATTACATTGTAATATTAGCAGTGCAGTATGACAGCAGAGTTGTATGTTCAGCATCCAGCAATGGAAATAACCGGGACTTAAATTTTTCATTTTTTAAAATGTAAAAATACTTTACCCCAAACCTTGGTGCATTCAGGTTTATAAAAATCTGAAACAGTTGCTTTTCAATTTTTTGTAAATAATATTGTTGAATTGCGGTCTCTGTTTATGCAATTGATTAAAATTTCATCATAGAAAATGTATTTTTATCTTCAGTTAAGGCCACAGGAAAAATAAAAGGAAGATGTACCAAACTCTCTCATATTTCAACACATTTTCAGCACATTGTCCCATGAAACTGTGCTGAAATAACACTAAAATTTTCCGTACTTTCTTTTATTAATTAAGTCATACATAAGAATTATTTTTTATCTTGAAGATAATGACTGTCATGGGGTATGCAGACCACCTCCACCTGCTGGCAGACATCCCAAGACAGTTGTCCTCCACCCCCACCCTGCTGAAACAAGAGCACAACAGCTGGTTGCATCAGGCAGTGACCTCCCTCCAGCTTCACGGATGGAGGCTATCCAGCAACTCCTTAGAAAGAAAGACTTTTCAGGAGAAGTTGCTGCAGTCATTGCCATCCCCCTCAGACCCTCCCCTCAGTCTGTGCTGCAGTCATTGCCATCCCCCTCAGACCCTCCCCTCAGTCTGTACCAGGGGAAAATGGAAGGTCCTCTCTTGTTGGTGCAGTGAAAGGGGCCTCCATCCCCGCAAAGCAGTCGTGAAGGATGTGGTGGAGTTCCTTCTTTTCCTGCGTCGAGGGGAGCATCTTTCCATGTCAGCAATTAAAGGCTATATGGCTGCCCTCTTCCAGGTATTCAGACCTGGCGACATAGACCTGCCAATGCTACAGGAGTTGTTGGACATGGTTAGAAGCTTCGAGAAGAGCTGCTCTCCTCGAGAATTGAAACCTCAGATTGGATCGTCACCTAGGTCCTAGCTTCACTGAGGAAAGCACCCTATGTACCACTCGGAAGGGCCTCAGACCGAGTCTTGACCCTAAAATAAGTGTTCATCTTGGCACTGGCATTGACAAAGAGTGTGGGTGAACTTCATGCCCCCTCATAGGATGCGACCCACTCCCATTGAAATCTGGATGCAATATGTGTCACCTTTTACAAGCAGGCTGTAATAAAGTACATTAATTTATCAGACAGACCTCTGGCTGAAGAAAAATATGTAAAGTTACTTTTGCTGGATTTCACATATTAGGTGCAAGCACAGTAACTGTTTGGATAAATAGGTATTGTGAGTAATAATGAGGAATTGTTAGTAGTCATATAAGAGTGAGGCATGTATTGATATCAGGAATTAATGAAAAGATAAAATTCTATCTTTGTCGAGTAGGTCAGGGACTTTCTGTAGGTTACAATGCTGTACGGTTATTGCCTGTAGTTCAGAATGCTGTACAGCTATTGTCCATAGTTCAAATTGCTGTACAACTGTTGTCCATAGTTCAGAATGCTGTATGACTATTGTCCATAGTTCAAAATGGGGTACAACTATTGTCTTTAGTTCAGAATGCTGTACAATTATTGTCCATAGTTCAGAATGCTGTATGACTATTGTCCATAGTTCAGAATGCTGTATGACTATTGTCCATAGTTCAGAATGCTGTACAACTATTGTCCGTAGTTCAGATTGCTATACAGCTATTGTGTGGTATCTCATTTATGGAGGTAAATTGTCATGACAGATGGCACTGTACAGGAAGGGCTGTGATATTAATGTCTGCCTAAGACAAAGTAGATTTAGTGTCTTGCAATGTCTTGATGGCTAAGACCAGCTGCAGTAAAGACATTTTTATATTGGGTGGGTGGTATTGTGATATTTGATATGTTGGTTTGTCTTTTAAAACATGATTTGGGTACTTTGAATGCCCAAGAACATAAGCAGAGAATGGCCTCAGCTTCTTTTGAAAGAAATTGCTTAACATTTTCCACAGGAGGGTAACACGTAACAGAGCTATGGCTAAACACTAACCATAATGGAATAGGAGTATAAAAAAAAGCGCAAAGGAATCACACAAAAAAGCCAGTGCATATGTAACCATAATCATGGCTAGAAAAACAATGGCTGAAGTAGGCTGACAGGTCAGGGCAGATGCCCCAGGCATACCTGTGATTGTCGTTTGTTTTGTCAGTGCAAAGACGACATTCGCAATGCATTTGGGAACTCCATTTATGAAAAGCTCTGGTTTATATTCCTGTGGCCTTGACTGAATTTGTCGCATGATATTAAGTGACACGTGAAAACTTTTTATCTTAAAATGAAGTTCATGACTGTTTTGGGGTATACAACTGATGGTGTTTCTGCTTGAGAGGCAATCTGCAATGCTATAATTAGTTTTCTGATACTGGCTAGACTAAGCAGACAATTTTCTTGAATATGGATGATAGCCTTTGTAGGGTTTCACATTCTTTTCTTGAGGGTAGGCTACCAGCTGGATTGCAAGATGAAAACTGGGTCTGTCTGTTTCAGCAAACATCATTGCCAAACAAAGATGGAAGTGGATGAAATTAAAGGAAATAACTTCTAAGATAAGTCACAGTAAGCTCACTTGGTCTCTCCTTGTCTTGAAACAGTAGTCAAGTTAATAATTTAAGATTAAGTCAGTATGGCATGATAGTACAGTAACAGCAGATTTGTATAATCAGATGCTAAGATTGTGGACGTTATTCCTCATCAGATGTAGGAATGAGGTAAGGATTTGTCTTCAATTTGTCTTCAGGTGCGGCAGACAAAAAAATACTTGGGAAAATTATCTGACAGGACATAGTTAGAACCATGAGGCTATCAGAGTTAATTTTAGAATTTAGAATGGTTTTGATATATAGCATTGTCAGTGATTTACCGTTTGGGAAATTGTTTGAATGTTTTCTCAGTATATCAGTAAAAAGATGTTAGCAGCCCTCCAGAGTGTGCTTACTGTGACGAGACACAAACAGTGGAGCACATTCTGGTGGTCTGCCCCAGATATTTTAACCAAAGAGAGAGGTATTTTCAGGGTAAATCCCTGTCTGATATTTTGGGAGATGAAGCAGATATTTCTGCTATCATCTCTTTTTTAAAGTGTATTAAAATTTTTAACGATATTTAATTTATTTAATATATTTATTACATCACGTAGAATTTTAATGACATTAAATTTTTAATGTATATATCACATCATTCATGAAACTTCATACCCTTATTTATTGGTCACACCACTTCATTTTATTTATTAATCATTTCCTTCATGAATTCATAAATTTAACATAATCTATCTTCTCTCCATTATGGCGCTGGATGGCCTTCTTGGCCCCAGTGCTTGGGCTTTTGCCCTAAATATCATACATCCATTCACCAAAGTCATTATAAACCATTGTGTTGCAGGCGGACGAATCATTGCTGCAGCAGTTCACTAGAAACGGCGCCTGCCGAGGAAACATCTGTCGTCAAGGAGGGAGGCCGGAACCATTGTCCTAGAAGTGTGGAGTGGATGAGGAAGAGAGAAACTGATGCTCCCGAGTGAGTTAGGGTCACTTTGCAATCTCTCTCTCGTAGGCTGATCCCAATGAGGTACGTGAAGGGAATAGTTGATGGCGATACTGATTTGTGTGACAATATTAACATCGGAATAGAATAGAATAGAATATAGAATTTAGGCCAAAGGCCAAGCGCTGGGACCTGAGGTCATTTGGCACTTAAATGGAAATTGACAGTAAGAAGGTATAAAAGGTGTAACAGGGGGCAAACCTCACAGTTGCATTGTAAAACAACTGTTATGAGAGGGTGGAAGGTCAGATGGAAGAAAGAGAATATGAATGGAGGTACAATAAAAGAAATGAAAGGGTTGCAGCTAGGGGCCGAAGGGATGCTGCCAAGCCCCTTAAGCAATGTCTACAGTGGACCGCTTAAAGTGCACTGACAGCATTACTCCCTACGTGGGTACAGCATTAATAGCAGAATTCACTGAGAGAGAGAGAGTCACAAGATATGTGTAATAGAGGCATTTTGGCCTTGAAATAGACCCTGAAAATTGTGTGTATGCATGTGTGTGTGTTTGAGAGAGAGAGAGAGTATTAATGCTCCTTTCCAGATCCCAACTGATGAGTTTTCTCTGTTAGGAGACTTCCAATGAATGGTTCTCAGTAGCTGTCACAGAAGTGCAATTTTCTCCAGAGAAAAAGGCTAAGCCAGTTACTTGTTCTGTGCAGAAGCTAACTCGGAAGAGACTTGAAGATTAATAATGATAATAATAATGTTGCAGGTTCGTGTCTCCCCCAGGGTGATGAAAAATCAGTGGCTCTGTGTCATGGTCAGTTACTGGTGCAGTGTTGGGTCTGCTGCAGTGGGAGGTTGAAACCAACATTCTTTGGAAGCTTGAACTTCAAGTCAGTGGCCTGTTTGGTGTGCTTGTTCCTTGTGAATAGGTTTCAGCTACTGAAATAATAATAAATACAGTGGACCCCTGCTTATTCACGGTTCAGCAATTGCGGATTCAGTTATTTGCTGGTTTTTCTGTGACACATTTTTTCAGTAAATTGTGGAAAGTTCGGTAATTCGCTGATGTTTTCATTGAAAAATGTTCACTGATTACTCTATTTTCATGTAATTTTTGTGACTCAATACATTTTTTGTCATAAAAATGTTAGTTTTTAGAGGGGTTCCAATATATTGTGGATTTTCGGTATTCGCGGGGGTTGTGGTACCTAACCCCCACAAATACGCGGGGTCCACCATAATAATAGTAACAGTAAAACTGTCGAAGCTAATATGGTTCAGCAGGCATTGGGTCACAATGAGAGCCAAGAGCCCTGATAGGAAGTAGGTATGATAAAGCAGGTCATTTCAGCTCTTCCCTTCAATTCTAGATGCAATTTCCAGTTACCTCTCCAGATATATCAAATAAAAATTTTTATGAAGCATATTGCTCTATGACACCTGACGGAGAGAGAGACGGCGGGGGGGGGGTGAATAATAATGAGACCTAAGTGTCGAAGGAAGGGAATAGGCTTTGGGAGACTGATTTCCCCAGAAAGAGACAGAGAGAAAAATTAACTAATGCAAAGAAAGCGCAAGTAAAAGCGCTTTTGAATTGGGGCTGCTGCAGTAGTCTTACATTCAGTAGCATCATTTCAAATGTCTCCCAAGGAAAACAAGTGGGCGTTGGCATTTGTTGAATTTGTAGAATTGAGCTGAGCCTGTATAAATAATGATCCAGGCTACCATTTTAAGCGTATAGTTACCATTCACTAGTTTGCTAGGAGGTTTGTCTTGGCTATAACGAGAGTGTGGAATAGTTTGCCTCCGAGTGCAGTTGTGAAAACTTCTGGTATCTGAATGTTTAAGCAAGGGTCAAATTTATTCCTGCCTTCTTCTGACGTCTCCTGAATTTCAGGTGTACGTATTGGTTTTATTTTCTGTTCCCTCATATTTATGTACTTATCACCTTTTCCTATAACTTGTGCCTCTGTGGAAGTTGATTTCCCTTGGAGCCCTCTTGGGTTTATTGTATAGGCTGTCCGTAAGGGTTTTCAGCTGAAGATTGGAAGAAAGTTAGATGCCATTTTAGTAATTAATTTTGTAAGAAAGTGTTAATTGGTGTGTGTTATATTTCATACTACACTGCAAGAGGTCAGGAGATATGTAGGAAAACTGTATCTTGGTTCATTAGTGGAAGGTTTAGGCTATGTCATTTCATATTTGAGTGAGTTTGGTTTTTTCATTGAGATTTTTACCTTTCCAGATTTCTGCTACGGAACATTCTGAGTGAAACGAGGACTACCAATCCGAGGTATTCTTGTGGCTTACAAAGCGGGCAGAATGAGAAAATTATTTGGAGGAGACACTCACCAAAATTCCCACTGCTGGAGAAGTAACAAAAACGAAGCTATGCCAGGGAAGTCTCGTTTAGGATGAAGGAAAAGGTCAAGGTTCAAGAAGGTCAGCTCAAGAAAGGTGACTTGGAACTTTGTTCTTGTAATCACAAATGTAGTATAAAGTGCAAAATCCCCACGTGGTAAAGGGGTAGTGCCATCATTACACCTCACTCAGTTGCACTGTAGGCATAATTTGAGGTTCTTTGCCTCCCTTCGGCCCCTTGCTGCAACCCCTTTCATTCCTTTTACTGTACCTCCATTCACATTTCTCTTCCTTCCATCTTACTTTCCACCTTCTCCTAACAAGTGTTTCATAGTGCAACAGCTTTGAGGTTTTCCTTCTTTTACACCTTTCAAACCTTCAATTTCCTTTTCAGCGCTGAATGACATCGTAGGTCCCAGTGCTTGGCCTTTGGCCTAAATTTTTTATTCCATTCCCGAGTCACTTTATATTTCTTGAAATATATCTGAATATAGCCTTCTTAGTGTATATGAAAGTCAATCATTCTAATTTCGTTGAAGTTTAGCAGAAAGCTTTGATATAATGTTGTAAATGAAGTCTTATATTTTGATTTTGACCAGTTTGCTATATATAGTAGCCAGTCATTATATACATTATATATATATAAATATGACCACAAGGAAAACGTTTTCGTGTTCACAACATTTATATAGTATTAAATGATTAATTTTTATTCTTATATCCAGAAGTTCTCGCTGATTTCAGTTTTCTCAGATTTTGGGATATTTTTTAAAGTCATAACAAGGTTCTAGCCACTCCCAGGTACTTTTTTTAATGGCACACTGTATTCCTTTTTCCCCTGAAAGAGGTTGGCTTCAGATAATGGTACCTATCCCTGTTCTGAGCAAGTCTCAATGGAATAATAATAATAATGATAATTATAATAATTTATTTGCATTTAAAAGCTTTTGTTTGTAGTGAAATTGATGGTGAAGACCAAACTATTTTTTTGTATAAAACAGTTACTGTTGTAGAGATTGAAAGGAATTAGAGAAAGGTATCCTTCATAAATGCCTACATCTGTGTTCCTCTTTGTACAGAGAGCTGTGTTTAGGATATTTGAGGCTAGGCTGTAGCTGATTGTATCCATACTTTGTCACTGCGTAACCAGAAGACCTTGATTTTCCATTATTTAACCTTTCTTCTCGTCATTTTAGGGTGTCCACAGCATACAACCTCTGGATTGGAATGACTGACAGCTTTAGAAGAGGAGGATCCAAGAAGTCTTTCACAAATGTAGGTGTTTGATGAACACAGACTGTGCCTCCTTGAAGAAGTGCCATGTTCGATTTGGGCAGGATAGAATGGCTACTCGGTTCAAGCTGCAAGATGTGAGGTTTGTATGACTGAAACTTATAATTATGCAATTTGAAGTTTAGGGCCTGGGCTTAGGACAGAATGAAGATAGTGAGATTAACAGTGAAATTGGAAGCTTATATTTCATATTTATCTCCTGTAAGTTGTTTTTGATATGTTAATTTTATAAGTTAGTCATTATTTTATTTTTATTTTCTGCATTGGTGAAAATGTATAAAAAAAAGCACGTTTAATTTTATAAGACGTTTTTATAGCAAAGCATTCCTTATGTTTAAGAAGTATGTTCTTGTTGTGACGTCATAGGAAGAAAATGGCGGGAGGGAGAAAAAGGTAAACAAATGCGGGCGTGAGTGTTGAACAAATGGTGGTAAGACAGAGAGTTGGGTTGTAAGTCTGTTTTGTGGTTTTTGTTGTCGTAAGCTGGATTGCATAGTGAAAAAAGAACAACGTGAACAGGTGAGTGGATCACATAATTGAATCATTTAAGGACAGGTTAGGCTAGCAAAAGTTTGTTTTAATTGAATACTATATTTTTTCAGAGCTTGAATGGGAAATCAGTGGGCCCTGTTGGCTTGTTCCATATGAATAGAGGTCTATCTTCTGAATGATGATATCAGTGCCAAAAGCTCTTAGAATACTCTTAGAAAGTTGAGTCATTTTGATAAAGTAACTTTATTTGCAATAATAAAATAAGGTAGGGAAGTAGCTCTTTATAGTTTTCACAACTTTTATGGGAAAGATCATGGTATTATGAAATGTTGAAGCTCTGTAAAACCAGTTTAATTTTCTCATATTTTCCAGTAATTATGGATCAGTTCTAATGTATATTTTAGTAAATGGTTTGGATTTTGACAAGTAGCATAACAAATTTGCTTAATAAGAATGTTACTGTAAATAACTTTTTCTGAGAGAAATTCAGTGCACTAGGGAAGTACTGAAGACGAATAGAGATGGGTAGGAAGGACAGTGTTGGTGGTAGGAAATTTTACCAGATTATGTGAAATTTTTGAAGTGCTTGTATAAATGTTACAACCGTATTTGCATTGTAATCTCATGTAAATTATGGGGTTAGGGCCACCAGCGTATCACGTACGGTGCACTGTGGGCATTACTTAAGGTTCTCTGCAGCATCCCATCGGCTTCTAGCTGCAACCCCTTTCATTCCTTTTACTGTACCTCTGTTCCTATTCTCTTTCTTCCATCTTACTTTCCACCCTCTCTTAACAATTGTTTCATTGTGCAACTGCTTTGAGGTTTTCCTCCTGTTACACCTTTCAAACCTTTTTACTCACAAATTCCCTTTCAGCGCTGAATGACCTCATAGGTCCCGGCACTTGGCCTTTTGGCCAAAATCCTATATTCCATGTATATTCCAAATTACCTTTAACATATTATGTAATAACTGTGACTAAATAGAATTTTATCTAGATACCCATAATGAAAGATTACAGACATTCAGTGTTCAGTCTGCGACCCTGTTAGTAACAGGGCTTAGGTATGGGATGGTTGAGTCCTGGTTGCAACCATCTTTGATCCCAATACTTCGTAACCCTAAAGAACTCACTGTCACCTGAGGTCATTAACTTCTTTCTTATCTTTTCAGGAAATCATCTACAGCCTGCAAGCAGGAACCCAACAAATCAGACACCATTCTCATATTGGGATATACAAGGAACTGTCAGGAAAGAAGGGAGATTGCTACAAGAGAGGGCTACGTTTTTATAGATTGTAGTATTTGTATACAGTGACAGAATGTATTATGTTTTTGGGTTATTCACAAACATTAATGGTTGTCAGTGACAGAGATGAAGCAGAAAAAATGGTTCCTTTAATTTAACAGAAATGTTGGAGAGAGACGTACTTTGGCATATATAGATTGCAATCTTATCTCCTGTCACTAGTTAAACTTTAGGTTTCATATAGATATATTTCAGAATACACAGTTTAAAATTCTCATCAGCCCAATACCAGCTATTGTTAGTTCAGTATGTTTCAGGTTAACGTGATATCCAAGTATTTAACCTAAATTTCATAATAGCGTGATGTCAGGTACTAGGTTTTCATGGCTACCAAATAGCTAACTAATTTATAATAGTAGTCTAGTCTGTTCAAGGATAATTTTGCTACAGTATCCAGTGTGTCATTGTTCAATTCTTGCAAGATTTGTATTAGGTTAATCTTATTAGTTTCAGTTATTTTCCTGAAGTTTATACGTAATTGCAGACTTATCTACCTGCCGGCTACATTTCCGTGATTGTATTTTGCTATGCTACCATTTGAGACATGATTTGTTTTTAGATATATATCTTAAATTGAATGTTAAGTGTAAAGTTTATGTTAGGACTGTGCGAACTGGCTTTTAGCTGTTAGATATCTAGAAATTCAAGTGCAGGCTTAAATATCTTCTTCGTTACTTAATGAACCCTGTTACTTATCAGAAAGCCAGACCCCTAAAGTATCAACACTATTAAGTTTATGTGCTACTGAAAAGTGTTACATTATTTAAGTCAGTTTTATAGCGTGATAAAGTAGGGACTTGGAATTCAGCTTTTCTATGAATATTCCTTTTAGTCCTAATACATAGTTGGCTTCAGCTGTGGAATTATAAAATTTAATTTAGAATTGACTTCTTAATGGTTTATAGGTCTTGCATCTGCGTAATATTTTTTTAGAATATGACAAAAGTTCCCCATAATTCTGAAACCTGGAAAATGTTGGCAGATATTGGAGTGTTTATGAAGTGGTAAAATGTTGCTTGTTTGTAGTGAGAAGATATAAGAAATGGTGAAATCATTGGAAACTTATCTAAAACTTGATGTCTTGACATTTTTCTCAAAGTGCCTTTGTGGTTCCTAAAACCTCGCTCTGTTGGTTGAAGGGTAGAGTGTGTGTGTGTGTGTTTTGGCTAAGCACCCAAGTCTTAAATTCAGGTTTTAGAAAAATTCGATTGGGTAAGATTTATGTTAAATAATTTAATATCGATATGATGTTTAGAAGTGTTGTTTGATATTATCTGTGCATTTGGCTGTTGTGAATGAATAACATTTGCGGGAGAAAGAGAAACCAGTGTCTTTAGTAACCAAGGGTGTCACATTTGTTTTTGCAACTTTTTGTACGGGAACATTTGAACTTCTGACAGACTAGACTTGAAACTGTTTTGACGTCACATGGCACAGGTGTCCCAGTTTTTTTTAAGACTGGCTCCTTCTTTTGGTTCCTCAATTGGAGAAGCTGTTACAAAAACATACCGTCTGACACGTCTTGGCATCTTCCTTCCAATCTCTTGATTTTTTTTTTCCTAAGCACAAACCTTTTACTTAATTGCACCCTACATCCCCTAATGAAATGATGCTAAATGAGACGTAAGTCATCATTGAAAGACGTTAGTCTGCATTAGCGACCTGACATGGTGAGATGCAAGTGTACTGATAAGGGCAATCATATTTTCATTTAATATTTGGTTAAAATTGGTGCAGTGGTGGTATTCTTGTGGAGGCAAACTATGGATAGAACGCTGTCCATTATGTGTATTTAAATGTAAGGCCTTCCATGTTGCTAGGATACTGTAAGAATAATTGACCCTCTTTATTCTGTGGGTTATGCCTTGCTGCACACAAGTGTGTGGTAATGGTGAGCTGTAATTGTTATTGTTATGCAGTTGCTTGAGTAATCTGTTTACTGTACCTTGGTTTTTTAAATCCCTTTTGCTATTTTCGTTCAACTTTTTCTCTTGTTAACTCAGTGGTCTGGTTAAACTGATATTGAAAATTAATCTCATTGTATTTTTGTTGGTCTCTTTGGAATCCCTTTAGAAGTCTGTTCATTCATTTTTGTTGTCAAGTTCCTCATGTTTGTATATTTTACTCTCATTCAGACCACCACACGCAGTTTGCTTGTGCTGTCTGTGATAGTAATTGCCTTTCTATCCTTCTTGTGGGTTTTACTCCTGGTATTGTATTGAAATACCTGTCTCTTTGCTGTGTTAGGATAAATACATATTGACCAAGGCATTAAGTCTAAAATTTAATGTCAGTTTTCCATCTTTTTCTTATATCTTTTGCCATAAGGTGCATATGTATATGTATATACAGTATATGTATTTAAGGTAGTATAAACCTTAAGTTTTCCTCGACGTTTCTACATAATGGCTTATCAAATTGTCACAGTTGAAACTTGGTCAAAAAGTTTCCGTGAAGATAGAGGTCTTCCCAGGCCACCAGTTTTGGTTTGTTGACAATTTGTTCCCTTTTTCGTAAGGTTCTGTATTTATCACTGTATACTTTCCCCTTGTTTGACTCTTAGGCCATCAAAAAAAAAGGGGCTACTGTACTGTTTAATGGATAGCATTTGCAGTTTGCCTTACACATAGGCGACAGAACTTAAGGGTCTTTGCAGCAGGCCCCTGGGCCCTAAGGTGTGTCGGTTTCAGGTCTTTGCTCTTTGGCCAGTCCATTTTGTCTTCCTAACCAGATGTCTTAGATTTTTCTACTCTGCTTTGCCCCAGATTTTTAGCTCATTGAGGAACAAGACTTGATTTTATCTTTTCCTTTCATTGAAGAGTAAAACTATACCTTTTTATGTCACTGAAGAGTAAGATGCACTCTCTTTTTACTTCATTGAGGAGCAAGACCTACTCTTTTTGTACTTCATTGAAGAGCAAGACTCATCTTTTTTACTTGGTTGAAGAGTAAGACTTACCTTTCTTACTTCATTGAAGAGTGAGACTCATCTTTTTTACTGCATTCTTTTACTTCGAACAAATCTTTTGAATTTCCATTTCACTGAAGTGAAATCTTCAAGTATAGTCTTTGAAAAGAACAAAACGTAAGAAATTTAGCTTTATTGATTAATAAAACTCTTGGGTTAATCTGAGTGCCCGGAAATGTAAGTTTTTCAGGCAAAAATGAGCAAGAGGTGTGTTATATTCCTCTGGTGTTCTGTTCCACCTTTTGTTTTCTTGTTTCCCTTCAGTTTGGCCAGATCAGGCCATGAGGTGCCCCTGTCTCGGTGCCTTTTTTCAAAACCCACAAACCTATAAAACTTCAAACTGAACTTGTGGCAGAAAGTTGCAAAAAAAAAAATGTACATATTCAAACCCTCTAGAATTGATATTTGGTGCTCAGTTTTTTTGTAATAAAAAAAGTTGATGAGGGATAAACTCCACTCGATAGCTTCCTTGTTTTGTGAAGAATCTGTGAAAAGCCAAGACATGCACAAATACCCTTATTTGGTTTGTGAATGTTGAGAAGAAATTGCTCGTAACTTTTAGAATATAGTTTTTATGGAGAATCTATCTCTACAGTATTTGTTGAAAAGTATATTGATGTACATAAAAGCCACAACATAAGATCAGTGTGCTGAGAAAAATTGCCTGAAACACACACACACTCAAGTCTTGAAGTTTGTAGCAAATTCAGTCTAAAAGAAATTGCTGAAGTCAGGTAGAAATGTACAAAGAAAAGGCTTTTAAAAAAAAATTTGCTAAACCAACTTTGTCCAGTAGGTCATTACTGTTGGATGTTCTGAAATGGTGAAAGTGTTGCACTTTAAACATCCATTTTCCTCATCAAAACGTAACTTCATTAAAGTTTGTCAAGTAATATAAATTTAACTGTCCATTTGCTGTCAGTGTTGCTCATTTTTGTTGACAGGATTTAAATTCTAGTTCTTTCGACTGCACAGAATCTAAGAGGTCATTTGTTGCTATAATTCAGTTGTTCGATTTTTAGGAATTCAGATTCAAAATGGCTTCAGTATGTGTGAGTAAAGTGGCCAGTTCGTTACTGTAGTAGAACCATTTAAGAAAACCATGGAAAAGTGCTTTGTTAGTAGAAGTAGACAATAGAATTGGGGAACAAAAATGCCCGTAGAGAACTTAATCTACGTCAGACCTTGTTAAAAAGCTGGTAGAACTAGTGTTGGTTAAAATCTCTTCAAATTTTCACCATTTTGTAGTTCAAAAGAGCAATTTCTTCTCAGACCATTGACAATTTCAGTGAAGCCTAAGGCTGTGAGGAACTTATTTAGAAGAGACTACAAAGGTTCTTGTTTTTGACTAAAAATTTAGGCTAAAATGATGTTATTTAGACTAGTAATTTTGCTGGATTTTTTTATACTTGCAATTTTGCCAAGATATGTTTAAGATAAGTTTCACTTTCCTGAGTTTATATAGTTAAATGGTTATTCGAAGTAATTTAGTAGTTTTCTTTGTTGCATTAAAATTTTCAAATTGTTCAGCTTCCAAGTAATTTTGCAGTTGTATCAGATTTGTCAAATTTTTCAGTTGCCAAGTAATTTTGCAATCTTTTTGTATAAAAATTGTCACATTTTTCAGTTTCAAAGTAATTCAGCAATTTTTTTGTATAAAATTATCAGATTTTTCAGTTTCTAAGTTATTTTGGAATTTTTCTAGTAAAATTGTCAAATTTTTCAGTTGCAAAGTAATTTTGCAATTTTGTCAATTTTCAGCTTCAAAGTAATTTTGCAATTTTTCCATATAATTAGACATATGCTTTTAATATTTGAGTCAGCATGGGTATTTGACTCATTTGTAAGTGCCCAGGTTAAAAAAAAAAAATTAGCTGTCATATGTTATTGAAAATTAGGGGTTTTCACAATCAAGTACTTTTGTAACTAAGACGTAATTTATAATGTAAAACTAGTTTCTGGATTATAGTATAATACTCAGTTTCAAGACATTGTCTCTTTTTGTGGATATGTTAGTTCACAATGAAGAGAGAAGGTGTCTTGGAACTGTGCTATACTGTAATGCTCAAATTTGGTTTCAGTGTCTAAATTGCAGTTTGAAAATGAGCTTACAGCATCATATTTTGTAGTATGTAAAGGACAATTTCTGTATGAATGTTTTTCCGCTTGCAACTTTTATGTAAACTATTTTCTATGCTGTAATTATATATGTATTCTCTTATGCCTTTCTACATATGTTGTAATCATGCAGATTGATGAATTTTCACATACGTACTTTATGAAATGAAAACGTATATTTCAGGAGAAAAACCAATAAAAAACAGAAATTCAAACATTCTTTTATTTCTCTTAGTTAAAAACAAACACAAATTACAAAATGAAAATTACCAAAAACAAATTTTTATTTTAATTTTTTTACCAATACATTAGTGTCCCCCCCAAAATAGGGGCTGGCCTTATAAAACACATTATGCTGGCAAAAATGAGCCCTTTTATTCAGCCCTGTAGACCAGAGGACCTATATAGAAGTCCCAAAAAGTCCCAGAGGAATTTAAAGTGGGCTAAAGTGTTCGTTTTCCCATAAGTGGAAAGTTTGATTTGAGTACTTAACAGTTGTTTAGTCACTGGAAGCTTTGTCACCTGGAAACTTTCCAGTTGGTTCAACTTTGACTGAAATAGGTCTATTGAAAAGTTGTACATAAAGCTGTAGAGATTTATTACTTGAGACAGTGTTACCTACATTTTGTTTCCTTACTTGTAAAGCCACTATTACTTTTAACTGAAATTCATGAAGGTGTTCAAACCACAGAACCAGAAATAATCTTGGACACTGAAGGACTTGAGAAAATTTGCCTCACACTTGCAACTTGACTAGAAGTCACTTTTCTTTCCAAGTTCTACTTAACTAACTTGGGAGCAAATCTGCCTTGTACGAGACCGCTTCAAGTAACAAATGGAATAAAGACTTTGAACTCATTTCAGTGACCTAAGACCATTTTTGGCTGTTTAGTTTCGTAATCCCTTTGAAGAACACAGTCAAAATGCTTCCTACTTAACATTGTCTAAAAATAGGTCTACTTTACATGAAAAGCATGTTTAGAACAAGACTAAAATAGAGTTCTTAAGTAAAAATACCATAAACCAAAAGGTTTCCTCTATAAAATGTTTTTACAGAATGTCAAAGGCCAATCTAGTCTTGTTATATAACCCAACTTCTATAATGTTATGCACAGGCCCAGACTGCAAGTCCAGTTTATGAAGACAGAATATTTAGAAAGCTTTAGAATTAGCCACAGGTCTTTCACACTTCTTTGAGTGACGATTTGGATAAGCAGAATAACGTTCGAACTACAGTGATACAAAATTCACCAAAGAACGTAGGCATATTTCAAATACAGCCTTCAGTATCCAGTAAACATTTCCCTGTGTTTATGATTAAATCTTTTGATATAAGGAAAGCATTTCAATGCTTTTAAAGTATATATATCTTTAATTTGACCTGAATATGAACCACTTTTAAATGTGTGCTCAATCAGACGTGAATGAGGTAATACTGTATTGAATTCTTGTGATTTATGCAGTAAGAAACCTTTGACCTATTTAATATCATTACATCCGCAGGAACATTTGAAAGCCACTTATTACAATACTAAGACTATACCTAGGCCATGATACTCTTTGTGAATATCTTCACCTATTTAATGCAAGTTTTTAAAATCAACATGGGCCTATTTTACGTTATCTTAGCTGTTAACTATCTTTAGGTGTAGTTACAACTAATTACGACTGACATTTGAAGCAGAAGCTTGTTGAATGTGGTCATTTATTTAAGGGAAATTTACAAAATGACACAGAGAAAAAAGTTTCTATTAAAAAAGTACTTTGAATATGAATGAAATATATCATTAATAATCAGACACTTTTCAGTTTATTTAAACGTCCCAAGTCAGCACTGTAGGCAGGAGTCCTTATTTCAAGCACATTTTACTATACCAGGTTACCAAAAGCTCTCCTAGAAAGCAGTTAAGACCAAACACACGTCCAAGAGTTTAAAAATTCATGCCGTGCTTCTAACGTCGAGCAAAATACTTTGGAAAAGGGGATGACATCAATGCAAGGTACTACTCTGACACCCTAAAGCTTCACCCCAGCCAACAGGTGTCCGATCGGACTGCTGTCACATTCCCCTACATTGACGAATTAGCACAGGAAGTAGGCCTATCAAGGTATAGGTTTCTGAAGGATATACGAATGGTATTAAGTTCACCTCAGATACCAGAAGTACCATTCAAATACCTCTCCTTGTGGGACGCCAACCTGACCTTTGCATTGAACTAAAACGTCTGTGCATTGTAAAGTTGTTTCCTGCGTGTTCTGTGAAACAAAAGGCTTAAAAATATTAAAAATTCATCTTTTTTAATCGTTTTTCTTTGTGCAAATGGCCATTTCTAGTCTCTGGTTATACTTAATAATTTTAAACCTTCAAGACATATTTTTGACATAACTACTCTGACACACCAATATATTCCAAGAAAGATACGACTCACATTATTTAAAACCACATTCATCAGCAAATATGGATTCCATTAATGCAAGTAAATCCTTACTACTGCACATACTTTTACAGTACACAGGCCTAAAATCTTCATCTTCTCCCCCACAAATAAGAACCATTCTCTCTGAGCTTGCAGACTTATGAATGAGCTCCACAGAATTTAAATTAACAAACCAATCAAGGAACAAGTTTTTGAAGGACAGAAATAGGAGAATTACACCATCCCAGAACTACAGGACGATATTTTAGTCACTATAATGAAGATCCAAGACTGAATTTGACAGGTGATTGTACAAAACTTTTCCCTGACTATAATTCTTCTCCTTTCATTACTGGCTCTTCAGTACTAAGCCAGGAAAAACCAATTACGATTCCAATTTCTTGTACCAATTCCTGACTAAATATATATAAATACAGACATTTCTGTCATATACATCACTGTCTAATTATGCACATGCATCTTTGTCTTATTCCTAACACAGGAAAGTTTGGCTGGAATTCACGGCTGGATAACTTTCAAACGAAATGGGCATTAGATTGTTACCAAATTAAGTAAAATATTTTTTCTATTCCACCAAGAAGTTGGACACCGAAAAGGATTGGAAAAAGTCAGAAACAATATGCTGTTCAAGGAACATTGAAAAAAGACAGAAAATATAAACTGTACTGTTCAAGGAACACTGAAAAAAATACAGAAAATATATACTGTTCAAGGCACAGAGTCAATACTCATTCTGATGACAAGACTAAGTCAGCCAATAACACTAACCTAAGTTCCGTCTTTCATAAACCAAAATTTACTATTGAAAAACCAAGTTCATTCATGAACCAACCACAAAAATTACAGGATAAGACCTTTATCCACCAAATGGAGCATCAAACATCAATGAAATTACAAAAACAAGCACAAACAACTAGGAAATTATAGAGGAACTGTTGTGTATATAAAAATTTTACGGCAGCCTATTCAATGCATGATCTTCCCTCTGGAGAAAATTGAAGTTCTTGCAACAAATGCTTTCCTTATTGTAAAAAAAAAAGGAAACATACCACATGAGGAAGGGGAGAGAGAGAGAGAGAGAGAGAGAGAGAGAGAGAGAGAGAGAGAGAGAGAGAGAGAGAGAGAGAGAGAGAGAGAGAGAGAGAGAGAGAGAGAATAATTACAAGTCAAACTAAAGGAAAATTGACCAAAATGATCCAATAATTATGACTGAATAAAACACAGTCTTGGCAACTGTATATGACTTGTGAACCCTATCAAACTGCATTGCAAGCAAGTTCACTCTTACTTACAAAGTGACTGTGACAAAACCACCTCTTTAAACAGGGAAAACTTACATCATCTCTGAAAAACAAACAGGAAACAGAATTTCCCTGTAAGAGGCTATAACAATAGACCTATCTTATCAGCTGACACCTGAATCACAACTTGCACTCAGCATCTAGACCTATGAAGTCTAATTCTACAGCTGATGATAGAGCAACATCCATAAGAAACACAGCAGAAATGCCTTGAACTTCCCAACTCCCACGAATAAAAATGGATGCTACCAGAATCAAGAAGGATAAAGAGATTTACTGAGAGGTTCCCAAGAAATTGGGAAAATTAACGCAAAGTGGGGTTGTGTATGTCTCACTAGATTTGGGAGGAATGGTGCCCATAAAAAAATAAAAGTGGAAGCTTATTTTAACTAGATTTTGGCCACTTGCAAACTGGATTTAACTAGGCAAGAAACTCCCAGACTGTTTACACAAGACAGGATGAAATCTACAACAGACTTACAAAGGAGTTAGAAGATGATTAGCTTATTTCAGGCAGACTTTGACCACTTTTGAACTGGATTTAACAATGTAGGGACTTCCAGATTGTTTACATAAGACAGGATGAAATCCATTATGAAGTATCTAAGAAATCCTTCAGAACAATCCCTCATGCCAGGGAAGGTAAATCTAGACAGGATTTACCTCAGGCCAGGGAAGGTAAATCTAGACAGGATTTACGACCATAAAAACAAAATAAAGGTACCCAGAAAGCAATGTTGAATCCCTCATGCCAAGGAAGGTAAATCCAGACAGGATTTAGTACCATAAATGCATGGTAAATCCTTTACATGAGAGAGAAAGTAATTTGGAACAAACTGCAAACTAAGAGCAAAAATAAACCCCTCAGATTAGTTAGTCAATTCAGGGCAAATATATTTAAGTAAAGTACTGAATAAATTCTTAAAAATGGAGGGAGAGAATTCAGAATGGATTTAAGATATATAAGACATGAAATTTGTAAATCTGACACAATTAAAGTCAATTTTAAAACAGACTGAAGAAGACCACTTCAAACATGAACAAATTTCGTGTGAATTCAGGAATGGAGGACACACTCAATCCTTCAAAATGGTGAATGGAAATAGGATTCCACCATAGAGGCAAGATATCCTCGCATCCTTCATAGGAGGCCAAAGTGAACTCTGCGCTGCCAAGACACTTGAGAGTTGTTGTGAAATTGTTGTTATTCCTTCAGATAGAAACAAGATAATATATTGGTCTATGAGTTTTGGATTGTACGAGGCAACACAAGAGCTACTAACAGCAGAACTGACTGAACAGCAAAATTGCTGTTCAAGAACTTCTAGGGGAAAAAATGAATGTCAGTAGATAAGTTGAGTAAATATTATTCTACCCAATACAGCATAATTATAATCTTTAGAGTTTCTGTACTGACAGCAGCAGAAATGGACAGCAAAATTGCTGAACAAGAACTTATAGGAAAAAATGGCAGTCAGGAGATCATTTTAATAAATATTCTCCTCAGTATATAATCTTTAAAAAGGTTTCCTGACCTCAGTCCCTATTCTGAAGACCAACGAAGACCAACAATACAAGACAAAAAGACTCGTCATGACAGTTCAGTTGAGATATACCATATAACACCTTGTTGAACTGGTAAAGTTAGCTGATAATGGCATAATTACTGATTAAGCATCTCATTAACTCTGTATGGTCTCAAAATGTCCCTGATTTCAACCGATAACGACACAATTATTGACCGTCTCAGTATTCCTGAATGGTATCAAAATGCCCCTGATTTCAACCGAGATTGTGACAATTATTGACTGTCTCAGTAACCTTGTATGGTCTGAAAATTGTCCCTGATTTCAACCGATAACGACACAATTATTGACTGTCTCAGTAACCCTGTATGGTATCAAAATGCCCCTGATTTTAAACCAAAACGACTATGAAGTGTTTTTTTTTAATCCTTTAGCATTGGATTAGAACCAACACTTCGTAAGATATTAGTAATGGATGAAAATCTGACAATTCATTTCACTTCTTGGTGTGAAATGTCTCAAGTTCTTTTAGACTCTTGGAAAGCGTCCTAAGTTTGGATAGGGTCTTAGAAAATGTCTTGAGTTCTAATAAGTTTTTGGAAATTCTTAAGTTCTGATAAGTTCTTGAAAAATGTCCTGGGAAAATGTCTCAAGTCCTGATAGGTTCCTGAAAAATGTTTCTAGTTATGATAGGGTCTTAGACAATGTCCTAAGATCTGATAAGTTCTCGGAAAAAGTCTCAAGTTCTGATGATAAATGTCGTAAGTTCTGACAAGTTCTTGGAAAACATCTCAAGTTCTGATGAAAAATGTCTTAAGTTTTGATAAGTTCTTGGAAAACGTCTCAAGTTCTGATGAGAAATGTCTTAAGTTCAGATAACTTCTTGGAAAACATCTAAAGTACTGATGAAAAATGTTTTAAGTTAGGATAACTTCTTGCAAAATGTCTCAAGTTCTGATGAAAAATGTCTTAAGTTCTGATAAGTCCTTGGAAAATGTCTTAAGTTCTGCTAAGTTCTTGAAAAAATATCAAATGTTCTGATATGGTCTTGGAAAATCTCTCAAGTTCTGCCAGGTTCTAAAAAGTTATAGCTGTCACCTCAAAAATATTCAAGCACTGTATATGTAAAGTGTCTAACACTAATATCTTTTGTAAAATGGATGGAATGTGAGATACTTATCATCTTAAAATTCTTTGATGAAGACTTGTGGTCAGGTCTTTAAATCCTAACAGATTTCCGTGATTGTAATAACCACAATTATCCATTCTTTATGTTAGTTTTTTCTCTCTGAGATAAGACAGACTGAATCCTTGTAGATTTTTATAGATTTAGTTCCCATCTTCTTCCATGACTTTCCATCTATCTAAGTCTACTACCTTTTTCAAAGACTTTTCTGGCTCTGGTCCCTAGTCACTTAGCAGTCTAAACCTCTCTTAACTTTATATTTATTTTCATATCTTTTTTTTATGCACAAACCCTTCAGCTGAGCCTACAGGTCTAGTAATATGACTCAGTGGCTTATTCTGAATTACTTTCTAATTATAATAATTAAAGCATGAACATCTGTGGTACTAATTATAATTTGGGAGTCCAACCTGGATGACAATTTGACTTCAAATTTATTCCTATCGTATCAATCCCAATTCAGCCTACGTTAGAGAAAAAATAAAGATTTTCTCATTTCCTGATTCATAAAATCTGTAGCTCTAAGAACCTCAAGATAATGTCGGATATATCGTCATGAAATTCTTCTCATTACCAACTTTATGTGACTTAAAACCAGCTGAGATTCATAGGGAATGTCTAAAATCAGCTGGAATTCAAAAACTCTTGTGCTGTAAAGTCCAAACTACAACAGCAAATGAGACTAAATAAGTTTTCCTGACTTCTCTTACGAAGACATCATGAAAACTCAGTTGTCATTCCATGATTTGGATTAGGGAAAACCCTTGCCTACAGGCTTCCAAAGTATGCTTTATTTTTTGACAAAACCAAGGAACAACTCAGTTTCAACTTGAGTGTCCGAACACTTAAGTCTGTCAGTCTGTCAGGTTTAAACAGGGAACAACAAGTTTCCAAGAGCACCAGGCTTTCATTTAAAAGTCTGGACACCGGTCAGTCTTAAACTAGGAGTAGCAAAGCCTGCACGAAAAGGACAACCTTAAAAAGCCCAAACTACAAAGAGAGCTTCGCTTAACACAAACACTGTCACTCACTACGGCTAAACGTCAACAACAGGAGGAAATGGAATACTGAAGACAAATTAATAAGACTTAGGAATTGGAGACCACAACAATTGGATAGAATCAGAACTTCCCAGAGACCGACATTCCAGCGAACATTTTTTGTAGAGAACAACAAGTCAGGTTTTGAAAAGTCCACCTGTGCACATCACTGACTTACAAATTTCAACTCCCATCTTCAGAAACATCAACGCACACCAGTGACAACGATATATACATAAAGCTTTTTGTGACGTTTATACAGATTCATGACAATAATATCTATATAAAAATATTTTCCTCTATTCCAGACAGTGAATTTTAACTAGTTTTGGTACAGGAACCACACGAATCTATTTCAGCACTGGCCATTTCGCTCAAAACCTTTTGACATGGATTAGCAGGAAGTGACAATACATGCACAGACAATTTTAATCAAATGAAAAGGTTGCTGCACCACTTCTTGGTGAAATGATGCAGCCAGTTGCTTGTTCACTCTTCTTCGGACAGTCGCACAACGAGAAACAAGACGTGCAAAAAACTTGGACATGTGTAAGGTGATACTGGATCCCCTTCTAGAAAGTTTTTGGTAGCCTGAGTATAAGAAAGTGTTCCAAAACTCTTCCTTTCCTTAATGGGACAATGGTACAATTATAAACTGAAAAAGCCCTTAAAATTAATGATATTAACATTCACACTCTTTTGCTTTTCAATCTTCCTACAGATGCAATGTTGTAAATATTTTAAAAGTTAATTACTCCAGTCTCATCACAATTCAATACAGTACTGTGAAATTCAAGTCTAATTGAGCACACATTAAAATTTTTCAACTTCAGATCAAATGAATAAAGATATAATACAAAAAATACAGTAATGTTTCCTTGTAATCAATTCATTTAGTTATAAATACAGGTACGATTACCAGACAAGGTATATTTGGAATAAATTCATACTTTAGTGAGTTATGCATCTTAGCAGCAGAATGTACCAGGTTTACCCAAATTCTTTTATTCTCAAAGCTGTGTGGAAGATCTTTGGCTGATTATTTAACTTATCTGAATATTCCATCTTCATAAAGATGTGACTTACCATCTTGTTTATGCATTCACAATAGAAATCAGATTACATAGCAAAAACTAATTAAACCTCTGTAAAACATCTGATATAAAAAGGAAGCCTTTTACTTTACACGGTAGAGTTACTTAAGTTCTTTACTCATGTTTTTAAACAATACTTTTCACGTACAGGACTACTACATGACTGTCAGAATGCAAGTATGGAACCAATTTAGCGACAAAAGTTCTTCAGAGAGACTGAAAAATATCATTGCTAAAAATAGTCTTAGATTACTGAAAGAGTCTTAAAAAATCTTAATCCATTTGTTCGCTCAGCAGTCATCATACAAAAAGGCAGCTCTGCTCAAAATTAGCTAAGAAAAACTTTAAAATTTTAAGAACTTGCCAAGTTACAACTGTGACTCAAGTTTTACATCAAGTTCTCCTGTGTCCAAAATTATCTTTGGTTCTTTGACAAAACACCTTTGAGAATTACAGACCAATCTAAGTAACAACACACTTTACAAGCGGGACACAAAAATGTAAAAAACACAGTCTTAAGCTGCAGCCATCTCTACAGTCTTATGAAACTGCTTTTACAGACCTATTCCAGTCAATATCAACCAACTAGAATACTGTTCCAGGTGACAAAATGCTTCCAGCAACCAAAGAGCTGTCATGTACAATTAACATTTCCATTCAGAGAAAACTGACACTAAACCACAATTATCACTCTGGGCTTTTTGGCTTCTATAGGCCTAAGACCTCTGGTAACAGGGCCATGGTTAAGAGACTCAATTATTACCAGCGCAAGTCTTACAAGACCAGCCCCTTTGGGTGTTGGCACACAGGCCTTTATTTTTAAAACATTTCCAGTTCAACTAAACTACGTCTGGAAGAGAACTTCAACATGACAATCAATTTTTACTAAATTATTAACAGCAATGTCAACTTTACAAATGTGGATTTCCTTTTGGCATAAGTATGGGACCACATTCAACCCTGTAGCAAGATTCTTTTGAATCTTAAATTATTCTTTATGTATTCATCCTTCTGACAATATGGGTAGGTCTTCAAATGATAAAAAATTTCCTTTCCTTTTGAATTTTCTTAAAAACTGATATATTAATACTTTGATATATTAAACCCTCAACTAAATTGTATCACTTCGATCAAACTCCAGGATTTAAATTAAGAATTATAAGTTTTTCTATATACCTTGATTTCAAGTAGTTCATTTACCTTTACTGTACCTATTGAACCTATGAAAATTGTCTACCCGAGATATTTAAAAAAAAATTACTCTGAGGTTGGAATGTAAATAATAGTCTTCAGACCAACCTTCATAATGTTACCTAACCCTACCTAATTTATCATTACAGTTTGTATTGTATTTTGTATGTTCTAACCCTAAATTTCTATAAAAATCAAGTAAAAATACATAAAATTTCCATAAAAATCAAGTAGAAATATATATATTTTAAAAATATACCTTCATAATCCTTACCTCATTTATCAATAGTTTGTACTGTATTTTGTATATTGCATACTAAATTTCTATAAAAAAATCAAGTAAAAATATATATCTAAAAATATCTACCAATTACACACCTTAACTCACTGTATTACTGTATCAATGCAAAGTCCTATGCTAAGCCCTCCTCGATAATCTGTAACTACAAAAGAATTCTTGCTCAAGAATTAAATATGGAAGCCCACATTTATGTCAAAAGAATTTCTGGTGACAGAGCAAACCTAACTTAAGGCTTATAAAAAGTTCTATTTAACAATAACCAAATTACACACAGGAAACCTTTTTCAAATGTACAATAACCATATATAAAAATCACCTCAGAGATGTACCATAATGCAGTAATGGCCAAATTCATTTACAGTAAAGACTTTCAAACTATTTATCATTTCAGAAAATAAGTTGCTGATAAACCTAAGTGTTCTAAACATAAAATACAGTTCTACTATGCAAGAAATAAAACAGAACTTAAAGAGTTGCAGGCCAGAAGTTTTGCAAACTAAATTCATATGCTGGAAATATTTCAATAATGTCTACAAACTTTTAACTGGTGTTATAAGTTATGGGCGAGTCCAAATTACATTTAATTGTAAGAAACAGACCATTCAGTTTAAAAGCAAAGCTATCTACTTGGTTAGCTTGACCTAAAATTGTATGAAGGCCTACGTAGTATACTTTTTGAACTACAACAGAAAACTTTTCCCGATTCATACTAAAAGAAACACCTTAAATTTACTGAACCAGCCAACCCACACCCGCCTACACATGAACACATCCATTAAATGTACTTTTTCTGAATTAACTCAAAGATTTGGCCATTGTTGCAATATGCTATTATACTAAACTTCTCTATGGCACTAACAGGCACAACACATATTGGTAATATTTGTGTTAACTATTTTTATTTCAAAGAAGGAGTTTGAAAAGGCTCTCAGAGCAAGCTGTTTAAACCACAAAATCTACCTACGAACATGAAATGCTAACAACTACCCAAATAGCCTTACTGATAACTGATTAACGATGATACAAAATACATTTTACTTGGCTATCCAACTTCTCCAACTCCTCTGTTACTCAAATTAACCAAATAGCCTTATTGAAAACTGATTAATGATGACACAAAATACATTTTACTTGGCTATCCAACTTCTCCAACTCCTCTGTTACTCAAATTTAATATAATTCTAGAATCAATTAATAAGAAGCACTTTCAAAAGTCTACACATTTTTAGTCAAGTCTGGTTAAAATATTCCTGTAATAATGACATTCAAAACATAAAACACTGAAATTTTAAAGTGACATTCTTCTACAGATGTATATTGCTAGCTTAGAAGATCCTACCTTCATGTTTTTAAAAATTTAAACACAAGCCTTTAAAAATCAATTTAAAAACTGGTACCACTGCTTCACTTAACACAACATAACCCTTTAAACAATTAGAATGTGTTCTGCCTGTTAAAATTTAATTTACGAAATACATATAACATAAAATCGACAGTAAGTTTAGAGAATGCCAGTGAGCTTTACAGGGCAAATAATCTATTGTCCTGAACGGATCTGAAGAACAAGTAATGCAAGAATCTTTGTATTCAATAGACCTAATGACAATTTACACTTTTATCTAATTTCTAAAATTGCAACATCAAATCAGCTAACATTACATCATCTAAATTAGCTAACAATGAAATATTAAATTGGCTGACACTGCAATATTAAATTGGAAAATAAATGAGTAATTGCATTTTAGAAAATGCTACGAGCCAAAGTAAGTCTGAAATTCACTGCATAAGGTGTGACACTGATAAATTTTGAATATTTTTACAATGAACTGCTATCAGGAAAAATGGTATAATTAATATGTTAAATATGAAATATATCAAAGCTTTCTCACTGAAACGGAATCTAAATTGTGGTTACAAAATCTGAAATCTGATTCATACTGAAAAGTCAACCGAACTTTAAATTTGAAAAACACGCAGGCATGGTAGTCTATCAATAAATGCGATCCGTTTGGTTGTTTTTCACAATCAGAATGTGAAAAAAAAGATGAATAGACTCATTAATAACTAAAAAACTATGGTTTTACAATGCCTTAATATCATATATCACAAGACAAGCTTAAATGCAATGTGTTTTTTGACTGTTTTTGCTAATTCTTGTGTGATTCTTCAAATGATATGCCTATAACTCCTTCAAATTCTTTGTAATACATGCAATGATGCTATTTTCAATCTCCTTAATCATTTCACTTTCTCAGATATATGTTAAAACACTAAAATATGATTTAAGAGTTAAGATATTTCAAAGCAAAAGATTGACAATAATTACGCACATTTCTTTCACAGCTAACCTGAGCCTCATACAAACCAGATAACTTCCTTTTGAAAGTTAAAATAAAGAATCTGCTACAATAATAATAATAACTGATGACTACTGTTGCTTATCCAGCCAATGTCTAACTTATGCAAGAGGAACTGATTGATTTACATAAAACCTCAAATAGAATAATGACTACATTTTGCTAATGGTATATTAAATATAATTATCTATGTTACATGGATATCAAGTCATCGTTTAACGAACCCTGACCTATGTTAATGCAATGCCAGAATCTTGGGGGTGAACTGAAAGTGAATTATTTCTGGAAGCTTTGGCTGCAAGGCCAAGCACTGGTGCACTTTCCGCCAATCAGCACTTAAGAAACTGAAGAGATTTGGAGATAGTGTGGTTACTCTAAAAAGAAGTGGGTGCAGCTAGGGGCCTAAGGGATGCCTCAAACAGCCTACAGTAATGCCTACAGTGCACCATGTGAGTGAACCTATTTATAAAAGCATATGATTTACAGTCTACGGGAAATACCCGTAACTCTAGGCAGATAAATCACGCAAAAATTATTATACTTTTCTGTGCTCCGTTATACGAATAAGCTCGCTGGCATCTGCACAACTTAAAATTATTAAAATTATTTAACAAATGATTTCACCATTATGTGACACAACTATACAACTATTTCACAATTATCACAATTACTTGAAAAACAATTTCATTACAAAGCATAACACTTATGAAATTGTTTTAAACTTAAAATTATCATAGTGTAACAATTATAAAATTCTTTCAAAAAATTACATCGATTTTACAAAAACTCAACATACACTCACACTGTTTCTTCCATTCAAATCAACTAGACAATGTTTCATACATGTCAACAACATGTTCATCACAATTTCATTGTTTAAGACACACTCTACCTCTGTTCAACTACTTGATAATACTAATTTCCAATTTCTGATAAATACTTTTCTATCTAAAGAATGTGTACACTTTCATTCACAGACTCCTGCTCAATATTCTTACATAAAAAGTCCCATAAACATTCACTATTACGACAGGAGGTGTTACAGGGTTATGAACCTATAACCTACAACCTATACATTTGTTTCTTACAGGGTCACTGAGAAGGGAAAAATATGGTCTGTACAAAGAAGCATTTTTTGAAGGCTATCTGAATATGACATTACAGAATGAAGCATCATTCCAGTTTTAGAATTTTTTAAATATAAAAAATAAATATCTCAACTTGACACCCTTCTGTACATTAGTTATCAGCTATATAAATATGATTATTTTTGTACATGCCTGCCATATATCAATCTCTTAAAACTGACTTTTAAGTGTATAGTACAGGTTAGTTTTGGTTAGGAACTATGTAGAATTACTGTTACTTATCAGAAATCTAGACAATATTCAATTGTGGCTGTAACGTAAGGTATTTGTTACTTAATGGACTCTGTTACTTATCAGAAATCTAGACAATATTCAATTGCGGCTGTAATACATGGTCTTTATTACTTAACAAACTCTGCTACTTATCAGAAATCTAGACAATCTTCAATTGCATGCTAAAATACAGGGTATTCGTTACTTAACAAACTCTGATACTTATCAGAAATCTAGATAATATCCAAGTGCAAGCTACAATAGTTGAGGTTTCAAGACTCGGATACTGAGAAGGGAAGGAAAAATGAATACAGTAATGATCAATTGAACAAACCTATTAATCAATACTGAGTACTATCAAAGATCAGGCAATACTCTCATAGAGTCCAACATTCATTGCACAACATTAAAAAAAAAACACTTTCATGCTCCAAGGCACCTATTAAGACAAAACTATCACATAGGAATAAGGTACCTCTGAAAATTCATTTTAAAAACTGGAAAAAAAAAAAAAAACTAAAGGCTCCCATACATATCACTCATGTATAAATTCGTACACATACAGCCCACAACACAAGATACCAGTCATTATACTTTGCTGGAAAGCAGCAACAAGAAATGTATGTAATAATTCTATTCAATTCTTCTCCTCGACTGAAGACGTGATGGGAGGGTAGGTGGGTGGCTGACGTTAGAGTGAATTCGATGTGTCTCAGATTTTAAATGATGCTGGCCTTATGCCAGAATGAGCTCTTGTTCCTTGGGCCAGAGTTCAAATGATAATTCTTCAGTGTAAGCTCTGGACTTTGTACAAATTCCAAAATCTGCAAAAAAATCACGATTTTAGTAATGGCACTGAAAACATTCACAAACAATCCAGACAGGGAAAAACTCGGAAACATTTACTAACCTAACCCTCAACTTTTACACAACAAGTTGTTAACACTGAAACCTACATAAGCAATATATTATAAATTTAATATCTTCACTAACATCTTGAGTCACCCTTTTCATGTTTAACTTCACAATTCTTAAGTCTTTGCCTACAGTAACCTACATAAAATTGTACCACCTGGCCATCTCATTTTCAAAACACTGCCTTGTTCCAGATTCCACCTCTTGTTTAATTATTATTATTACCATTATTAAGAAGATGAAACCTATTCATATGGAACAAGCCCACCAAAGGGGCCACTAACTTGAAATTCAAGCTTCCAAAGTACAGTATATATTATATGGTGTTCATTAGGAAGAAGTAAGAGGAGGTAAAGGGACATAAAGAAAGAAGAGATCTTACTGGCTAAAAAAGAAAAAATAAACTAATACATTAATAGATAGGTAAAACGTAGTAAAATGCAAGGAGAATGCTACTAAGGCAGTAATGCATTGCATCTTCGCTTGAACTTTTGAAAGTTCCAATTGCACGACATCCTCCGGCAGGCTGCTTCACAGTCCAACGGTGTGAGAAATAAAGGCCCTCTGGAACTGAGAAGTTCTACAGTGAGGAACATTTGCTGCAAATATGGTTGCTCACAGCAGGAAAAGGGGATTCAGGATCAGTCGTGAATGTGAAAGATCTCTGTTAAAATACAACTTACAAAATAAGTGACAAACAAGAGACCATCAGTCAATGGTCCAAATCATAACTGCTAATAATAAGAAGGAATTCTTCAGGTTGAGCCCTAAGAGAGTTCAGGCATTGGATGTCTATACTTGGTCATTCCCACAAGTCTTATATAACCTAGGCTACAAGACTGCGGATAAATTTCTGAGGCTCTTTGATGGATGCTGTTGCTCCTAGTAAGTTTAAAAGACACTCTGACACTTTGTAATTCACTGGTGTCTTCTTATCTTTGGGAGTATGGTTAGCAAGTTCATGGCATTCTGGGATGTATTTTTAGATAATACTGATAACAATAATGCCAAAACTTACTATAGATCTATCACAGAAAAGAGGAAATCAAATAAAATACAAATAAACTAGGCCTCTGTAACACCCAAACCTACTAAATCAATGAAAACATGAATGACAGAGATATCTGCTCAGAAACTAGAGGAAAATTGATATAACAACAAAACTTACATTAGATCTGCCAGAGCAAAGAAGAAATTAAATAAAATACAAATAAAAGGACAAATCTTAAATAAATTTGCATTTTTTATAACTAACAAACCTTTGGTCTTAATGTAAGGATACATTCTCTGGTGTCAGCTGGGGTCCGGTTGAAAACAACCTGACAAAGCCAAAAAGTGCCAGCCTTCAAAATCCTTTGAACAGACAAGTTCTTTTGGAATGCCAAACAAAAGCCTAGACCTCTAACATTATGTGCTCCTATATGTACTGTGTTAGGACTGGTGCATGAAGTCGAACTATAAGCTCGTCTGATAGTTTCATGAAGCCAAGAGGAGATCGTATTCTTGGAAATTTCTTCCTTGTTCCGGCCAGTGCTAAGGAAAAGTCTTCGGAACCCCGGTCTCAGATGAGTCCTTTTCAGATAACAGCGTAGAGCTCTGACAGGGAAAAGGAGCAATTCGTCCAGATTGTTGTCAACAAAGTTATTAAGAGACAGTATGGAAAAGGATTTAAATCTGTCATCATGAGAAGGGGGGTTTTGAGTCTTAGCCACGAAAGTTAGAAGTACCCAGTGCCATCATACAGACATATCTCAATTACTATCAAACATTATTTGAGACTTGTCGATATGTGTTTCAATACCAAAAAAACTGGTTCGGTTGAGAACACAATATTTGCGTTTGATTACACCAATTGGTAAACGAGGTAGCGAACGTATTTAAGTTTGTTCCGCTACCCAGCATAGGAAAGTTAACCTTTACCAACATTGTTCAAAGTACACTGGGTAACATCATACAGACATAGCTCAAATCCTGTCAAACATCAATTGAGACTTGCAAATAACCATTTCATTACCATAAATACTGGTTCGGCAATAAACGCAATGTTTACGTTTCATTACATTAACCGGTAAAGGTGGCAGCGTGGTAAACTACGCTAAGGGTAGTTAACCAATTTGATTGTGAATTCGCTACTTTAGCAAATGTGATAAATTTGAATCAGATCTTAAAAACAAACAATAAAATACTGATCCTGAAGCTTTAGGCTTGAAGGTTACTCAAAATCAGCGATAATGCATCACTGAAATCCTGTCTCCGACCGGAAAATTTAAGAACAAAGCTGACATCGACATCTGGTGTTGACTCGAGTACCGGCAGAAACAGAATGAGGCTGTCTGCTTGTAGTTCCTGCACTATACTTTGAGGCATTACCCACTAATTTTTTAATTTAAGCTGCCGTGCAAGAAACTATAGGCCTTGTAATTACTTGGTAATCACTTATATAAAACAATTAATTTCTTCTATAGAAAGCAGGCATTGATCTTATTGGTAAAAGTAATTGTCTTGTATCTCAAATATGCTATTAGCATTCATACTTAAGGCACTAGAACATAATAAACTAATTGGTTTTACAATCATACAATCTTTTCAGTTAATATCAAGCTGACAAATCATAAATAAATGACTTGTACTTCCAAAACTGCTCTACAAAGCCCAGTGTATTAGTCAAGATGGTTCTTCATACAATGAAATTAATTAAAAAGTTCACTTATTCTGCATGGGGTTTTTTCAACGAAGTGATGATTCTTCTTCATTTTGACAACAGACGTCATTGGGACCAGCAGCCTATCCAGTGAGCTTATCTGTCACCTCTAGTGACTGGTAAAATATCTTCAGTGCCATTGTCACAAGCAAGTTGCAAGTTTGTGTAACTTATGGAGACCAACCTGAAATATAGAAGTAAAGATTGATGAAGACACAATGCATTTACATATACTTCCAAAGACTTAATACTATATTACAAACAGATATAAAACCACGTAGGCTTTATACGAGAACAAAATCACCAAACTGCTTTCTTAAAGCCCGTTCTGCATGATGCTGGCCCCAAGGAAATTTATAGTACATAGAATTGTGAACCTACTAAAATTATTTAAATCACTCTCAAATGTCATAGTTACAAACCATTATTTTATAACAGTCTTGATTTCACAACCTGGTGAAGGTTACAACACATGATCTTGACTACTTTAATAAAATATACTTCTTAATCAATCAGTAAGTTTTGCCAAACTTACTGTGCTCCATTTTGTATACCTGGAGTCCACTAGTTAAAACTCAGCCAGTCAGGAATTCATCAGCTTGAAATGACCAACTAATTGTCTCCTGGGTTCCTATTATGATGAGAGCTGGCATCCATCCATGTAAATCATCCACGGGACGTGCTAAGTCACCTGCATGTCAATTGCAACCAAATCTCACCTCTTGTTGTGTGTTCCTTTGGGAAAATGTTGACTCCACTTTTTAAACAGCTCTAGATTTTGTCAGATAGGTTTAAAAGACTTTTGTCACTTAAATCACGCTAGAATGAAATGTTCTAGCAAAACATCTAGCATGCGAAGACAAAATTGCAGGGCATGACACCTAACTGGTCTGGAAGTTTTATTTTTATGGCCCGGCAACCAGCCGTTGACAGGTAACCTTAGGTTTCCTTAGCTCTAACTGTAGTTAGCTATGGTCTAAGTTTGGGAGACCAACCCCCATAAAAAGAGAAAAAATTTAAGCCTCAAAAGACCTCGAAATCAACAAGACAGTTTTCGATATAGGCATGACTGAACAGAGCTTTAAACATGGCAATGATTATCTTGGCAGGAACACAAAAACTTTCCCCACTCATTTATTCTTCACTTCAAAACGCATGAGACTGAGGATTACTACATCACATATCCTGACACTAAAACAACACAGAAATGATAAAATATGCTGACTTTATTCCAAGCTGACAGTGAAGTTAGGAGAACTGGAAAAAAGCTTGGTTAACATTCACGGCCTCCTTGGAGCTTAAAAAAGTTCAGTGCGATGTTTGTGATGTGGAAGTAATGGTGTCTCTATCTCGGGATGTGGATACATACACAAGAAACTGACTCACTTCCTGGTCAAAGGAAATGATAAAATATGAGATGTATATTGCATGAATGCCAGATAAGTAGACAGTATGAGCACAGTACTCATTTCAGTCCTGAGTGCATGGTTCTTCTCAGAGAGCAATACCCTCCGCTGATCCCACCTTTCTGGGGTGGCTAAATTGTGTTATACGGTGACAAGAAATTCTTGGATAGTTGGATGTACAGCATATAAGTCCATATATCAGCATCAAGAATGGAACTCAGGGCCATATATCTAGACAATAAAGAAAATAATCCAATATTTCCTGTAGGGGTATTAAAGACATCTTCTTCTTCTTTTAACGTGCTTTTTTCCAAATTTTTGTATGGGGTAAGCACGATGCCTTCTTTTGAAGGATTTCGATTTGGCTTTGGGGTAGACCGTAGTCTCGTTCGGCTGCCCTGCCTGACATCGCTTAGACACCGGTAGTGCATGTACATGTATCGTACCAATCCCCATCTCCCTTTCTCCCAGCAGCGAGGAGAGGTGAGCGGTTAGGTCGACAGTTCGAGATGTGCGAGGTGTCTGTTATGTTTTTAGGAGATGTTGGAGTGGCTTTGTTTGTGTGTGTATTAGTCTGTAACACCCAACTGCTTTTAAGCAAACCTATCCGTTGATTACATACATAATCACAGATAGCAAAGTGTCCGCCTCTCTGACCGGTCGGCTGCGGATTTGACCCCGCGCCACAGACCTCTATGAAGTCTGAAGCTGCTGATTTGCCGACTTGGCCATCGAGGCTTGAGGGGTATTAAAGACTAAAGGTTGGAAAAGCAGCAGAAATGAAATCAGTATGACAAAGACCAGTAGGAAGGCGCAGCAAATTGGGATACACGAAAAGGTGGACCAGATAGGAATTCACATTAGCCTTACAAGAGGCACAAGTCAGCAGAAATATTGCCTAACCTCATGAAAGACGGAACCTGATTTTGTAAACACATCAACCAAGATAATGATGACTTCCTGTAAAAGAGCTCCCTATTCAACTCTTCCAATGTGACCTGCATTCATAAACTGTATTTCCCAGCGGTGACAAGACTACAGTGTCATTATTACCATCTCTTGTGACAACAAACCAAATAGAAGTCAACTGTCAACTGACTGCCTTCAAATGTCATGGTACACAAAATAAAAGTAACGGAAGTGCTCAAATTTGACGGGCAAACTTTCAATGCACTAAAATGTCCATCTGTTTCAAAGTAACAACAAGACCATAAATAAATTAATATAAGTACAGTACAAACAGATGAAAACAAAAGATGAAAATGAGTGGAATGTCAAATTAAACCCTCTAAGTGAGGAGTCTGGCATTTTTAGGCACTTCAAACTCTCTAGCTTAGAAGCATCAGCCTGTGACACTGACAGGCGTGGACAACAGATACATTACCAGCACAGTACTGAAAAATAACCACTTGGTAAAATATGGTACATATACAATACCAATGAATCACAATACATTAATTCATTCCACATGCATTTTTAATATTCATGTTATTCTTAAGAAGGTTCAGTGCCCATACAATGACATCATATCTAAGTTGGACATGGCATGGCAAACAAAAAGATTCTTTGCATAACTTACACAGCTGAGGCAAACGTCAATGATACCCTGTAAGTGTTTCTTGCTTAGCAAAAGAAAGTGTGATTGTAAAATGTGATTGTTTACAATACCTGGTTGTTACTGCAGTATATTGAAACTGCAGAAGATGGATGCTGGGTACCAACTCAAGAAAGGAGGCAAGAGAATTAACCATCCGACGTTCATGGACGACATCAAGCTGTATGGTAAGAGCATCAAGGAATTAGATGCCCTAATCCAGACTGTAAGGATTGTATCTGGGGACATCAGGATGGAGTTTGGCACAGACAAATGCACCTTGGTCAACATACAAAAATGCCAAGTGACAAGGACTGAAGGGATAAAGCTACCCGACGGGAATACCATCAGACACAGAGATGATACAAATGCCTTGGAATAATAGAGGGAAAGGATATAAAACACAAAGAGATGAAGGATACAATCAGGAAAGAATATATGCAGATTTAAGGCAATACTCCAGTTAAAACTCAACGCCGGAAACATGATGAAAGCCATAAACACATGGGAGTACCAATAGTCAGATACAGCGTGAGAGCAGTGGGGTGGACGAAGGCTGAACTCCACGGCAAATACCAGAAAACTTGGAAGGAAACACATGACAATACTACACAAAGTGCTACACCCAAGAGCAAATACAGACAGATTACGTATACATAACATGAAAAGAAAGGAGGGAGAGATCTACTTAGCACACAGGACTGCACCAACATCAAGAGCAGAGCACTGGGGCAATAACTGAAAACCAGATTAGACGAGTGGCTAAGGAGTGCATGGGAAGAAGGACTGATAAAAATAGACAAAGACCTAGAAATATACAGAGACAGGAGAATGAAAAACAAAACAGGGGAATGGCACAGCAAACCAATGCACACACAGTACATGAGAGAGACTAAAGAACTGGCCAGCAATGAAACATGGCAATGGCTACAGAGGGGAGAACTCAAGAAGGAAGCAGAAGGAATGGTAGCAGCAGCACAAGATCAGGCCCTAAGAACCAGATATGTCCAAAGAACAGTAGATGGAAATAACATCTCACCCATAAGCAGGAAGTGCAGTATGAAAGAAAGGACCATAGATCACACAGCAAATGAATGTCTGGCACTTGCACAGAACCAGTACAAAAAGAGGGGTGATTCAGCTAGGCTACAAAAGCCCTCCACTGGAGCCTGTGCAATAAACACCAGTAATAAGTGGTAAGAACATCAACCTGAGGGAGTGATAGAAAACGATCAAGCAAAGATCTTCTGGGACTATGGTATCAGAACAGATAGGGTGATATGTGCCAATAGACCTGATACGTGCCAATAGACCAGACTTGACGTTGATTGACAAAATCAAGAAGAAAGTATAACTTATTGATGTTGCAGTACCATGGAATAGCAGAGTAGAAGAGAAAGAAGGAAAAAATTGATAAGTATCAAGACCTAAAAATAGAAATGAGAAGGATATGGGATATGCCAGCAGAAATTGTATCTGTAACCATAGGAACACTAGGTACGATCCCAAGATCCCTGAAAAGGAACCTGGAAAAACTAGATGCCAAAGTAGCTCCAGGAACCATGCACAAGAGCATGCTAAGAAACAGCACACATAGTGAGAGAAGTGATGGATGCAACCCGGAACCCCACACTGTAAATACCACCCAGTCGAATAGGACGACTGAGATAAAAAAATTATGATAATAATAATACTGTAATCCCGACATCAAGCTGTGTGGTTAGTATACACAGATCATAGTTTTGCATTTGATATGCTACTCAACATGAGTGTTGGACACTTGAATCTAACAGGCCTATCCCACAATGACACGTTCAACACAAAATCCAAAACGCTATTTTGAAACAAAATGCTAGGCATTGGGAATAGGCAGTT
>JANJGK010004062.1:0-70171 GCA_039081455.1 Macrobrachium rosenbergii | reverse complement strand
AGCAAGTGACTGCATGTTTTGTAGAGTCAGCCGACTAATATTTCTTGGTAATAGTGAAAATAATGGAGAGAGAGAGAGAGAGAGAGAGAGAGAGAGAGAGAGAGAGAGAGAGAGAGAGAGAGGGAAGAAACTGTAATCTGATCATTATTTGGTAAGTGGTTACTTGCAATGTAGAGTCAGCCCACTAATGTAAACATATTTCTTGTTAATAGCGTAAATAACCACAGTAATCCACCAAAAATTCACGGAGAGAAAGAGAAAGAGAGAGGGAGGGAGAGAGCGTGATTTGATAATTATTTGACAAGTGGTTGCTTATATTGTAGAGTCACCCCACTCATATAAACATTTCTTGTTAATAATGATGATAATCATCGTAATCCACCAAAAATTCACGGGGAGAGAGAGAGAGAGAGAGAGAGGAGAGAGAGAGAGAGAGAGAGAGAGAGAGAGAGAGAGAGAGAGAGAGAGAGAGAGAATGTAATCTATTAATAATTCGAGAAGTGGTTTCGTGTAATGAATAGTCAACCTACTCATATAAACATGTTTGTCAGACAAGCTACACGATCTATATTACAGCGTTTTCCCACAAAAGTGCAAAATTACAGTATGGCAGAATACCCACTTCCATATTAATTCCCCATTCACATGAGTAAAGACTCGACCACAAAACGACAGATATCGAAGAAAAATGAGAAAAGTTTAGCTTAGAGAGTAAAATCTATGCACTGACTTTCTGGAAGCTGACTTAACTACTCCATCTGTCATCATACAAGTTTTCTCTACGATGAAAACTTGGACTTGTGCAATTTTCCGAGCTCAGATATTTCTTCACATGACGGTAATTTTAACTAATGTCTCAAAGAAAAGAAGGGGAAACGCCAACAGCAAACGTTTTCCTTCAGCCAATGCACTTTATGAACTATGGCATGATGAAAGTTTTCTTGGTACATTATTAAAGTTTTGCTTCTTTTGCTTTATACTGTATACCTTAGACTGTGAAACATTTTATATTGTATTTTCCGTTTATCTTTTGAAGGTGTAAGAAAGGGATATTCCAAGTTTCTCTGTAGTCTGCCCATCGATACCCAGTTAATTACAGTTATTTTTTTTATTTAGATATCAGTCACATCAAGTAATGAACATTATTTTCATGATTCTTTGTGTAAATGCATAGCATTTCAAGTAATTTTTCAAAGTAGGTTTCTGGGTACAACTATAAATAAACGTTATTATTCAGTTTTAAGGGGAGAAGTGGAGCGAGTTAAAGCTAAATATGAATGCTAATAAATTATTTAATAAATGTCAGTATTCGAAAAAAATTCTAGCCTTACTAAAGGCTAAAATTCTCACAGTTTCTGTAGGATACGATCTTTTAGAGACAGTCTGTCCCCTTTTTTATAAAAGAAATACAATAGTCCATAAAAAATTTAATAATAATGTATAGCACTTAAAAAAATATAAATTATATGTGGGTATCATTCATCATGAAAACTTTTCAAAACACATGGATGAATGGACATCCATTTCGTAGCTCATGAAATAAGGTTCAGTTAAATTGTATGATGAGCAACAACTATTTTTACGTAATCTTTAGTCCAAACATAATGAAAATTTGTATGGAAACTTGTATAAAATCTTTACAGAACCAAAAAGTTTAGCACCGATAGGAGACACCTTTTAATGGCAGTCGGATCTCTGTGTGTGATTAAACATACATTATATATATATATATATATATATATATATATATATATATATATATATATATATATATATATATATATATATATATATATATATATATATATATATATATATATATATATATATATATATATATATATATATATATATATATATATATATATATATATATATATATATATATATATATATATATATATATATATATATATATATATATATATATATATATATATATATATATATATATATATATATATATATATATATATATATATATATATATATATATATATATATATATATTTATATATATATATATATATATATATATATATATATTTTTTTTTTTTTTTTTTTTTTTTTGTTATGTGTGGAGCTTGGCTGATGAGTTTATTACTTAACATAATTTATGAGGCCCTGAATGCCAAGAACACACGTAACCTGTCATTTAAAGCTAAAAATTAACCTCAAAGACAGGTAATTATTAATTGAATAAGGTCGCCAGTCGAGAAGAAAAACCCGACACAGAAAGACTATGTAGTTAGAGAGGAAATTTCCTGAACAATTGCCCCACTTTGGACGCAGTCAATTTTACCTTTGCTTCAGTAAGGTTTTAACACAACGGATTATATCGTATGCAATTTTGTACTGGTAAAGGCAGTTCCTCTTCCGAACAATGGGATCGAGACACAAGGCTGCCTAAATGCTGTAAATTACTTAATTAGCCTTCCCTAATTCCTAGTTACTTCACAGGAATAGTTGAGTGTTGCTTAGCAATAAAAATTATTCTTAATCTAGACTTCATAAAGGTAAATTGGTTACATGGGTTATTGTAGATGGTGGCGAAGAGGGAAAACAAAGAAATGGAAATACAGACAGAGATACTAGTGAATCGACGAAACTTTGGCAACTTTCAGGCTTGCCGTGGGCGAAGGTTGTTTGAGCATACAACGGACTATCAGAAGTCTTGAAACCAGCCGTCTTCCCAATTCACTAATAACAAGGAAGACAGTAAGAGGACAAGTACAAGAGGTTAATACACACAACACGTGTCTCTCGCATGCTGGCTAATTTCTCTCTGACCTCCTTCGGTCAAACCAAGGCAGCTGGGAGCGCCCCAGTATGGCTTTATGCCTCGGGGGCAGTCTGAAATTTTTGTCAATTCATCGCCGAAAATAGAACAGGGAAAAGGAAGCTTAAGACCACCTTCAATAGAGGTTACTTGGTGAAACTTTCCCTATGGGTTTAGACCAGGGATGTCCAACCTTTTAATTTAATGGGCCGCATTGCAAACTTAATAATTTAACTGGGCCGCAAAACTACCAGAATATCTTAATACAATTTAATGGAAAAATTACAATATAAAACAAAACCATGTGAATACAGTTTATTTACATTATTACAATATTGTAAATATTGTAATGTTTATATGTAGCTATACATAAAACAAAACATTTAATTTTATTAACCATTATTAATTCAATGAGACTTTTGACTTTGTCTTCCAGCCATAATGTTTTCAATATTTGCATCGAAGGATGCATTCTTAATTCTAAGAATGTTTGCTAAATGTCTGTCAGTCAACCTATTTCTTTCTGCAGTTTTAATGTTTTTTATGCTTGAAAAAAACTGCTCGCAAGAGTATGTACACATGCATAATAATTTTCTGGATAAATTTAGAATTTGATTGAATTCATTTTTGAGAGAATGCAATTTCTTATAAAATAAAGGAAGTGTGTTCTCCCTATGGAAAGTTTTTAAACCTTCCCGACTTTGCAGCTCAATCAGTTCAAGTTGGTACTCCACTGGTGCTTTATCATATTCAAATGAAAATGGATCATTAAACAATTTTAACTCCGTTTCAATCTTTCTAAAGTCAGAAAATCTAATTGTAAACTCTCCAAGCAAATCTTCACATAATTTAGTATATTTTTCATAGTTTACAGAAAACTTTTTCTCTCTTTCAGATAGACAAAGTGTACAATTTTACCAGCTTTTAGCTGTGCTATAAAAAGTTCCAATTTCTTTGTGAAACTAGTTATCCGCTCAAACATTGAGGAACATAACTGGTCCTTTCCTTGTAAATGCAAATTAAGTTCAGCTAATACTTCGGTGATGTCTACAAAGAAAGATAAATCATTCAACCATTCTTCATTCTCTAAAAAATCCACATTTTGCTTCTTTTCTTCCAAGAACACTTTTATTTCAGGCAACAATACTGAAATCTTTTTAAAGTTGCTGCTTTACTGAGCCATCTAACTTTTGAGAAATATACTACGTCTTCATATTCACTGCCAACTTCGCCCAAGAATGCTTTAAATTCGCGATGACTTAAACCCCGTGATCTGATGAAGTTAACAGCCTTGACAAGATCAGTCATCAAATGTTTCATATTTAGCTTTTGAGCACATAATTGTTGTTGATGTATCAAGCAATGGTAACTGAGAATCTCATGATCAACAGACTCTTTGAATAAAGTAATAAAACCATTGTGTTTACCAGTCAGGGCAGGAGCACCATCAGTTGTAATTGAATAAATGTTTTTCCTATCAATATTGAATTTATCTAATGACAAATTAACAAACTCATATATGTCCTTGCCTGTTGTTGTTCCCTTTATGTGACACAAGTCCAACATTTCTTCAATAATATTGAAATTTATATCAATTCCTCTAATGAAAATAACTAATTGTGCAGTATCACTTTGGTCAGTACTTTCATCCAACGCTAAACTGTAAAGAACGCATGCAGATAATTTGTCCTTCAGTGTGCCTTCAATATTATCACCCAAGTCATCAATTCTTCTACCAATTGTCTGATGTGATAGACATGTTTCCTTTACTAAATTCACCTTGTCTGGACAGTACTCATCAAAAGCAATAACAATGCATTCTTTTATTAATTCTCCATCAACAAGTGGTTTTCCTTTCTTAGCTAATTTCTCAGCTATAAGGTAACTAACTTTTGTACATGTTCCAGTTTTAACAACATGTTTTTGAAGACTAGCTTGTTGTGACCTAATTGCCTTTGTCAATTCTTCAATTTTCGTTTTTCTTCTTTCTTCATTAAACGTCTGATATTCTGACTCATGTTTCGAAGCATAATGACGTTTGATATTGTATTCCTTGCATACGCTAATCTTATCATTACATATAAGACCTATTATATTGACAAATAACTCGGACACAAAATATTTTTCCGTCCATTGGATATTAAATTTCCTCTTTTCTTCTGCTATCTTCCTTTTTTTAGTAATAGATTCCATGGCCATATGAATATAAAATTTTCAATATTTAAGATTGTAGTTCTCTGAAAAAGAAATTAACCATTAATAGGTATACTGAGCCGTAGTTTACTGAAAATGTATTTATTTCAACAACAAAGAAAACTTAAAAATCCATTAATATAATTAATTAATATAATAATTAATCCAATAATGTTAATTTAGTTTTAACAAGATGGCCTTCACTCGAAGGCATGACGACCGCTAGCCACGTCTAAAAAATTAAAATAATTTTTATGTGCAAACGGTGCGTCAAATCAAAAAATTTTCAAGAGGGTAACGTGTCATACAATTAAGATTTCTACACATTTGTTCTCTATAAAAGATACTATACGACGCACCATACAGTTACAACAGCCATCAAAAGTTTTTCAAAGTACTTCGGGCCCAAAGAGTGCTTCAAATCGAAAAAAGTGCAGGGGTTAAAGTTGTAGGAAATTTGATTACCGACATGGAAAGTGTTGCCAGATTTGAGCTAGCTCTTATTGTGAAAAAGCTATTAACCAAATAGATTTTCAAAAATGCATGGGGTCACAATGACCTTATTGCTGTGACCTTGATTTTGGTCCGATGACCTTGACCAACGAACACAGCCGAGATATTATACAGATGTATCTACATACCAAAAATGAACTTCCTATATCGAGGCATACAAACGTGAGAGCCCGAACAGACGCAAACACACACTCACACACACAGAAAGACAGACAGACAGACATGACTGAAAACATATAGGTACCTACTTCCCGCTTCGCGGTCGTCAGTTCAGGTTAAGCACAAATAAATACACACAGGCGCAGGGGCGTAACTAGCTCCAAAAAGTTTGGGACACAGGTGGGCAGCGTTAGGGGGGAGTTTGGGCAATGACACCCTCCTCCAAGAAAAAATGTAGAAATCTGAACTCCTTTTTTCCAGATATTATACTTTTTTGGGAAACACAAAATTTGACAAGCAGTTAACAGAAATAAAAAAAATAAATTTCATAATATCTTGTCACAGAATTGAAATACAATGTCTTATATATAAATTCACTGCATGAATTTCATCTCATAAAAGAAAGTAAAAAAAAATCACATATCAAGTTCATTCTGTAAAAGTAACCATGGACTTAAAATTCCTCTGTCTTCGTAGGAGAGTGATATTTATCCATAGTGTGTATTATATTTTGGGGACCACTGTATACTGTGTTCCCCCTAACTTCAAACTCTGGGGGGAGGGGGGATGCCCCCCCACCCGAGTTACGCCCATGCACAGGAGTAATAAATAATAAAGCTATAAAGCTGCACACGAACCCACACATTAAAACGATTCTCATCTAACACTGGCGCACCGGGTTGCCAATCTACTTTTAGACGAGACGGTTCATCTTTCTCTCCCTCGCTATACATCATACAAATCCATGTTCTGTACATGTACATGTACACGTTCCCTCCTCCCCGAGTTTGTATTTCTGTAATGCTAAGTAAACCATACGCTGTGATGTACCCATAGCGTTAGTAAATCCACTCCTTAAAATTCTACGGGGTTTTTGAATAGTACGAGAAATTCTGCATTTTCGTGAAAGTCGTACCAAATGTGCTTACTACACCTAAAAGTACCAAAACTGGTACATTAGTACCAGGACTGGCAACCCTGCACTGGCGGTAGTCATGCAGACTAAACGAGAATTGAACAACTAGGAACAAAACAGAACGAGTTTTATACAAGATGATTTTACGTTCATGAAACACATGGTGTTGTCACGATACTTATGATAACTTGTGTGTCTCTATGTAGGCTACAAGGCAATCATAATTTAATGTTATGTCAATATAGTAAAAACTAATCTAAGAAATCCTCAAAAATAATCTATAATCTAAATGACAATTTTAAAAATGTAAATGAAGTGAAAATAATCGAATTTAGATTTTAAATAATCTACGTCCGCAGTCCTAGCTAAGCCTAATCACAGAACCAAGACATTGACAATATTATAAACTTAGTATGCATGCTCAGTCGTAAATTTCATCTTAATTATATTGTTTTTTAAATTATTTATGTTAATTATTTTATTTATTAAATATAAAGTATTTTGATTAAATTACATGAAGACTCTTGTGCTCACTGCTTGATAAATTTGCTAAAAAAAAAAAAAAAAATTTTAATGAGTCGATAGTGGGCCGCATCCAAACATTGAGTGGGCCGCAATGCGGCCCGCGGGCCGCAGGTTGGACATCCCTGATCTAGACAATGAAGAGCACTCAAGGGTTCATAGAAGTCATTAAGCATGACACATTCCCTGAACTCATGTTCGGGAATTTCGGTCACTAGGAAAGAATCATGCTGCAAGGCAAAGTGTCGAACTGTTCCTTCTAGTACAATGGACTTATTATCTACTATCATTGGGAATGGATAGACTGACATCAATGAGTTGATGTCTGGATTGTTGAAAGGGATCACTAGTATGATTTGATTGGCTACCACTTTCACTGTGATCATGCCATAATAGTCCACTATATTTTCTACTAGTGGCTTCAAGTGATTGTTCACAACACATTTCTGAATAATGGCTTCAATTTCACTAGGGGTTATCAGAAAATGCGACAGCAGGTTTTTACCTGCCATCATGATTGCATTGAGTAATTCCTTGTATTCCAGAAGGAAATTACTTGCTTCTATGAGCAGTTGCTCCATCATTTCTGTTTGATGGATTCTAGCAATTTATGATGAAACATTATGGAGTGCACTATTCACAAATTCTTCCAGCACTGTGATCATTTTCTGATTTTGATTGACATTTCCTATTACTTTATTATAGACAATGCCCTGCTCAGAAGCCCAATTTTCAAGTTGAGCCACTCTTTCCTTTAGCTTTTCAACATTACCATCTGTCGCCACTCCAAAGAGATTGTGTAAAGCGACGCCTATAAATGGTATGAGTGATCGCTTTACTGCTTTCCTTGGCATAACACTATCAATGTCACTCTGCAACTTGGAGAGCATGTCGTACAAATTTCTATCTTGGACGCTGTGTAATCCTGCCTGTATCTGATTGCTCAGCTGGACTAACTGCTCTCTCTGATCGATAATGGACTCCGTCCAGATCTTAACAATGGCTAGGTCCTGTATCATCTTAACCTTGCCATGTTCCTTGATGACGGCTCCCTTCCTTAGTTGTATGAGTGAGTTCACAATTTGACTCACTGACAACCACCAAACAATCCATTTGCTGAAATAATGTTATCAAGCAGTAAAAATCTTATCAACTACATTTGTTTACCATTGCACTTGCCATTACCTTCTTCTCAAATTATACCTTGGGGTCATTGAAGATTCTATTTTATTATCTATCTTATCTTTATTAGACAAATCTTTCAACTGGGTAGACGACCAAGGTTCCAAATGAACTACTTTAATGTGGTTCCAATGTACAATAGATTCTCTCAAGGTAATCTCATGCATTAACTTGAATTTATTCAACTTCAAAACTTCTAAAACTCTATATGGACCTCGAAATTTTGGGGTTACTTTAGTATTAGGTCCTTCAAGAACATGATTGAGTACATAAACTTGTTGTCCTACCTTTAACGAGGGTATGGTGGATCTGTTATTGTAATACTTACTAGATTTTTTATGTAACTCCTTTAATCTAGCCCTGGTGACTTTAACGGTCTCGTACGTACGTCTTGTCTTCCAAGCAATATAGTCCTCGTAGTTGTACGTACGTCTGGGTGGTGCGGCATCATCCAAAAGTGAATTTGGCATTCTCTTTTGGTAGCCATACAGTTGGAAATGAGGAGTTTCTCCTATTGATTCACTTACTGTGTTGTTTAGAGTAAATTGTATGTCTTCGAGAGTCAAGTCCCAGTCTTCAGTGTTTGGGGTTACCAATGTTTTCAGAACATCCTTTATTTTGCGATTTGTTCTTTCTACTGCTCCATTTGAGCTTGGTTTATGTGCTGTTATTTGACATTTCTGTATCTCATAAAAGTCACACAGCTTCTTTAGAATGTCACTAGTAAATTCAGCAACATTGTCTGAGAGCAAAACTTGAGGACATGAATGTCTGGTTATGATTCTAGACTTAAAGGCTTCTGCCACCGTCGATGCTTCTCGGTTTCTGGTTGGAACAATTTCTACGTATCTGGTCAAATAGTCAATGAAAACTAAAATCTGTTTATTTCCTCTGATGGTGTTCGGGAATGGACCTAAGAAATCCATTGTGACTACTTGAAAAGGATTTAATTCTGCAGGATACATTTCCATAGGAGCCTTGACGTTGACATTCCCCTTATGTACATTACATATGGTACAGCTCTGAACAAATCGACTAGCATCTTCACTATCTCGAGGCCAAAAATAGTTTCTAGTGATTGTTCTACATGTTTTCTTAATTCCAGGATGTCCTGATAACTTGTACGAATGGGTTAGTTCTAAGACGTCCTGTATTAGTGTATTATGAATGTACAAACGTGAACAAGCATTTGGTTCGTCTGAAGTTTTGTACAATAATCCATCTATCAACTGAAACTCTGAATTTTCCTCACCTTGCAAGAGGTTACTAATTACTTCCCTTATTCTAGAATCCTTTTGTTGTTCCTGACGAACTTTGTCTAAATCTAGGTCTGTGATTTGACAACTGAAGGCGAAATTATGAGTGGTAATTTGTTTCTCGTTCTCTTCTTGTGATCTAGATAAGGCGTTAGCTAATGTGTTATATCTACCAGGTATGTATCTAAATTCTGGGGCGAATTCTAATACGCTAACGAACCATCTATTGAACTTCATATTATTGGTAAAAGCCCTTTTCTTGAAAAGATCACAAATGGGTTTATGATCTGTAAGAACATTAATTTTATGTCCTAGCAAAATGTGCCTAAATTTCTGTAATCCCCAGACTAGGGCTAAACATTCTCTTTCTGTTGTACTGTAATTTCTTTCAGCTGCATTCAAAACTCTACTGGCATAATATACAGTCCTCATCCTTGTTTTATCCTTTTGCATCAAGACGGCACCTAGTCCTGTACTTGAAGCATCACAGGCTAAGTAGAATTCCTTCTCGAAGTCTGGATAAACTAGGATAGGATCTGTTATCAACATATCCTTTAGTGTTTTGAACGCTGTTTCCTGTTCCTCTTTTCACTCATAGTTAGCATCTTTCCTAGTTAACTCAGTTAATGGTTTTGCTATGGTAGCAAATCCCTTTATGAAAGGTCGATAATATCCTACCATACCTAGGAATCTTCTTTGTGCCTTCAAATTTCTTGGGGCTGGATAGTCCACAATAGCCTTAATCTTTCTTTCTTGCATTTTCAAACCATGTTCTAGAGATTTCTTCATGAACTGACATTTCTTAATTTTTACCTTTAAACCGGCCTTTCTGAGCCTATCTAATACTAATTCTATTGTCTTCAAATGACTCTCTACATCCTTACTAGCAATTATTACATCATCAAGATAAACCGATACGTCTTCAACATCTCCTAAGATTTGCAGCATTAAACGTACAAACGTTAAAGGAGCCGAAGTAAGACCAAACGGCATTACCTCGAATTGCAAATGTTCTTTGTGAGTACTGAATGCTGTGAGATGCTTGGATTCTTCATCGAGAGGAACTTGCCAATATCCACTTAGTAGATCGAGGCTAGAAAATACCTTGGCACCTCCTAATTGAGCTAACATGTCATTAATGACTGGCATTGGCATTCGATCAGGGACGGTGTGGGAATTCAATTTCCTATAGTCAATTACCATCCTCCAATTACCGTCTTTCTTTGGAACTAGCAGTAAAGGTGAATTATAAGGTGACTTAGAAGGTTATTATTATTATTAAAGTAGTTTAACCAGACCACTGAGCTGACTTTCAGCTCTCATAGGGCTGGCCCGAAGGATTTGATTAAAATACTAGGTCTAGGCCTGAAGTCAAGCGCTAGGACCCAATAGATCATCCAATACTAAGATGAATGAATTAAAATGAAATTAAAAACTGCACATAGGCACATGCTCTCATACAATAAATACATTTACTCAGACTTCCTTACATACATACCTAAACGATATATTAAAATTCAGAATATAAATTAAACAAAATTTTAAAAATTCTTCTTTTTTGTAAAATTCAAATGTTAAAAGGATTTTCATATTTTTATTATTTACTTATTTTTATATTTTGTTAATTAAATTACAGTTTTTCAAGAACATCAAAATTGGAATGATTGAAAATGTGAAAGACTCTGACAAAATTTCTTTCACTGACCTATTTCCAAAAGTAGACATTCGTTGTCGGTCATACTTTGAACATTCACATAACACATAACAGCATTCTGAGCACTCAGGAGCCGGGCCATGTGGGCTGCTCATTAAGTGCCCATGTGTCAGACGAGTATGACCTATTCTGAGGTGTGTTAAAATTACTTGTGCGTGTCTCTCTCTTTGATATGATGAACTCCATTTTTTAACATTAGGTTTTAATTCTTTCAGTTTATTACTTTCAGGTTCTTCATCCCATATATGTTGCCATTTATTTATGATACCCATTTTTATGTGAGTTACATAATCTGTAACAGGGATATTCACATTTGATCTTGTCATGTGAGTTGCTGCTTTAGCTGCTTTGTCTGCTTCTTCATTTCCTTTGATCCCTACATGCGCAGGGATCCAACATATTTCTACATTTTTTCCATTATCATATGATTTATGGAGATATAATTTAATTTGTTGTACTATATTATTATTAGATTTGTAACTTTGAATAGCTTCTATAGCGCTTCTTGAATCACTGAAAATTACAAAATTATTGAATGATGATTCTTTAATTATTTTTATAGATGATGCAATTCCATACAATTCTGCTGTAAATACAGAAGCATTATTAGGAAGAGAGAACTGATAAGTTTTGTCTTGGGACACTGCAGCATATCCCACTCCGTGTTCTGATTTAGATCCATCTGTATATATTGCATAATGTGGACCTTTTCGGTTTATATGCTCTATTGTATGCTGTCTATGGTGTTCTGTTGTATATGAGTTACTTTTTGATAAATACTTGAGGTGTGTGCAAATTCTCGTTTTATTCATTGTCCAGGGAGGAGGTGATTTTACTATTACAGGCACTTGTATATTTATATTCAGCGACTCAAACAATCTCCTAGCTCTAATTGGGAAAGGTGGTGGATGGTTGTTTATAAATACATCTCTTAATTCAAATAGTTTTTTGGTTGGAGAATCGCTAGTTTGAATTCTTAAAGCACTTTTCATTGTTACTAGCTCTCTATGGAGAGACAAAGTCAGTTCACCACATTCAACTTGTAACGATGATTTTGGCGATGATCTAAAGGCTCCTGAGCATATTCTAAGGCCTTCATTATGAACAGGGTCTAACATTTTCAGAACTGCATCAGATGCCGAGCCATATGCTTTGCTTCCATAATCAATGATGGACAGAACTGTTGCCTTATATAGCACAGTAAGGGTATGTCTATCGGCTCCCCAAGTAGTGTTCGATAGTTTTCTAATTAGATTTAATGCTCTTTTACTTTTAGATTTTACATATGTAATGTGGGCTCTCCAGTTCAAGTGGGTATCAAATACTAATCCCAAAAATTTTGCTGTTTGGCCAATTGGTATACTATGGTTTCGGATTTTTAAATCTATTTCTTCACCTTTTTTCCACTTTTTATTTTTATAAAACATGATTGCTTGAGTTTTATCGATGGAAAATTTAAAGCCTACAGATGAGGCCCATTCATCTATTTTTACTATGCTTTTATTAATGATTCGTTCTGCATGTTTTATTCTTGATGCTGAATAATATATGGCAAAATCATCCATGTACAGGTTACTTTTAATGCCAATAGGTAGATTTTTACTGATATCATTGATTGCTAAAGTAAACAGTGTTCCACTAAGGACGCTTCCCTGTGGAACACCGTTTTCAAGTGGAAATGTTCTAGACAGATCATCATCAATTCTCACCTGAAAATTGCGGCTTGTCAAAAAGTTCTGTATAAACCTAGGTAGATGTCCACGGATGTTGTTGTTCTGTAAAGTTTTTAATATAGCATACCTCCATGTGGTATCGTATGCCTTTTCAATGTCAAAAAAAACAGCTACAGTAATTTGTTTTCGTTCAAAACCTCTACGTATATGGTCTTCTAAGTTACAGAGAGAATCCAATGTGCATCTATTACACTGTGACCCAAACTGAGTGGGAGTCAAAATTTTATTTTCTCGAATGTGCCATGTTAGTCGAGCATTTACCATTTTCTCTAACAATTTGCATAAGCAGCTTGTTAAAGAAATTGGTCTGTAATTATTTACGTTACTGGGATCTTTTCCAGGTTTGGGGATTGGAATTATTATATCTTTACGCCATTCATCTGGAAATAAATTTTGAAGCCATAAATGATTATAAAACTGTAATAAGTATGACTTTGCCAAAGGTGCTAAGTGGCAGATCATCTCAAAACAAATATTGTCACCTCCAGGAGCAGATTTATTGCTGTTCGAGAGAGCATATTCCATCTCTGACATACTAAATTTTCTATTATAATATATATCGTCAATTGTTTCAAAATTTATTGTTATTAATTCTATTTTATTTTTTTCTGTGCGGAAGTGTTCATCTAAATTCTTATCACTACTTACATTTGCTAAATTTTCTCCCATTATATTACTTATTTCTTTTGGATCAAGTGTTCTTTTCCCATCCTTTAATATGGCATGTCTAGGTGGTTTGACATGGGTACCATTTATTTTCCTGAATTTTTCCCATATTTTTTGTATGGGAGTATTATTAGAGAGATCTGATACGTATTTCCTCCATGAAATGATTCTTCCTTGAATTACTTCTTTTTTAAATTTTGCAGATATTTTGTTGTATATAGGTTTTAATGTTTCAATTTCTAGTAATAATATAGTCATTTTTTTTAAAGTTCTTTCTAATATTGGTAATTTTTTATTCATTTTATTGAACTTTCTATTCAAATTATCTAATCGTCTCCCTATTGAATGTTTCATATTTATTAATTCTGTTAACTCATCAGACCACCAGGGAACTTTGTGTTTTGTTGGATGGGGTTTTGACTTTGGTATTGCTTTATCAGCAGCATTTTTAATGAAATCAACAAGAAATTTATTAGTTTCATTATGGTCTTTTAAATATTCAAATTGTGGGATATTTCTAGTGTGCATTTCATATCGCTCCCAATCTGCTTTATAAATGTTATAGTGAGGGACATGTTTTGCAGGATTATTTTGCAATAAGGAAATTAGTATTAGGAAATGATCACTGGTGTACAAGTCATCAACTGTATTCCAATCCAATCTGTCAACTATGCTTGTTGTACATAAAGTTAAGTCTACTGAGGAAAATGTTCCATGTGCTTTTGAAAAATATGTGCTAATTTCGTCATCATTTATACAGCACATGTCGTTGGAATCCATGAACTCTTTTATTTTACTACCTATTCTATTTGAGTTTGTACAATGACAGTCCCATATTGGGTTGTGGGCATTAAAATCACCTACTATTAATGAAAGGTTCCTTGGTATTGTTAAGTAAATCTTTAAGTTTATCAATGTCGTAACTTTTATTAGGTTGGTTATATAAGTTATAAATTATGTAATTATCATTTTTTATTCGTATTTTAATACTTGATATTTGCAAGTCAGTAAAATTTACAGGTACTCTGTCATAACATACTTTGTTATGTACATATATAGCAGTACCTAAATTTCCTTCTTCTTCTCTAGATGTAGATACTAAGGTATATTTACCTATTGTTGATATTGTTTTGTTGACATGTTGTAAACATATCATCATTGGTTCATATTCTTTTAATAACCGTTGTATTTCTCCTAGGTGTAATCTGGTCTGTAGACCATTGACGTTCCATTGTATAATATAACTATTGGAAATATTTTTTTTTTATAGCGGTCGGGTTTTACTCTCTTTTTTTGTATTATCAATTTGGAATTTTTCTAATAATTTACTCACGACATTCATCTGTTTTTCCTTATAATAGACTAAGTGCTCAACGCACATGCACCCTTTTTCATGGTTACTCAAATCTGTGTTTTTTTTTTCTATATTTCATAAAATTTCTTATAATGTTTGTTAAACCATCTTTTGTTATGCTTTTGTTGTTATTGCATAATTTAATGAAACAATCATTACATCCACAAGTATTATCATGTGTATTTCTCTTTTCATTTGCTCTTGTACCAATTACTGGAGAAGGAGTAATCTCTTCTCCCTTGACATAATCATTATCATCTATGGTATGATTCTCTTTCACTTCTTCAGTGTTCTCGACATTTGCCTTCATAGGTTCTATTATTATTTTAGGAGATAAAGGTATATTCTTAGCTTGTTTTTGTTCCTTTTTCATCTCCATTATCTTTGGTTTAACTGATGTTTCTCTATTAATAGTTGGTTTCTTGGTTTGGGTGGTGTTCTCTCCAAAGGTCTTTTTTTATCTTTAATTTCCTGTCTATCTCTACCCTCTTCTGTTACTTTAGTAGCAGCATCCTCGTGTGTTTCTATCTGCATTAATATTTCAAATGAATTGAATAAAATATTATCCATCTCATTTGTATCTGTTTCTTTATTCTTTAGCATTTTATTTTTTATTTCTAAATTATTAATTTTTTCTTGAGGTTTACTTTTCTGTGCTCTGTTATTTCTATCTGTTTCCGTTTTTGCTTAATTTTTTGCTCTTGTTATTGAGGAATATGAATGTTTCTTAGATGGATCTTGCATTCCTCTCACTTTTAATTCCAATTTAGCCTCTTTGATAGACATCCCTGTTCGTTCTTGCAACATTTTCAACTCAGTATTGTATATGTAGTACACACACTTCTTGGACCTAGCATGATGATCCTGTCCAAAGTTTACACATTTTGGTTCACTACATTTCCATTGTATGGCATGTTCGTTAGATCCAAAATAAGCACATACAGGTTCATTATGACAGTTTTTCTTTGTGTGTCCATACTTACTACAATTTTGACATTGTAGCGGTTTGGGAACATAAGGTCTCAATTCTCTATTTTGACCCCCAAAATTTTTTTTTTGAGGTAACTCTTGACCCTCAAATTTTATTTTTGCAATTCTTAATGCTTTATTATTTTGTTTACTTGGTATTATATGTACCTCACAGTCTTGGATTTTGGTATATCTCATTTTAAGAGAGTCCAACAGTATATTTTTGTCAACCGGTTCATCATTATTTTCAGGAAGTACAATAGTACCCTGAATGCTGTTCATAGTGTCATGCTTCTTTACTTTTACATTTACATTGTCAACACTTTTTATTGACAGATAGTCCTCAGACTGGTTTTTGGTTGTGGCTTCTATAAGCCACGTCTTCATTTTTATTTGTCTAAACGACATTTCTGTCGTTGAGTGTCTTTTTAATAAGAAGTTTTCTAACTTTAGGGCTGATATTTGCTGTTCTGTTTCCATGGTTAGAAACCTTGACCAACTTCCACTCCCAAAGAGGGAGTCGAAGTGAGTCAAGGTTGGGTCAAGACGATATTTACTTTTTTTTGATTTGTTGTGCACTGGAGCATAAGGTTCCAGTGTGATTATATTTGGATTCTTTATTGTTTTTTCCAAAGAAAGGTTGTTACAAGAGGTTCCATCGGTCGTCATCTGTGCCGAGTCACTACCATCAAAGGGCCCAGGGGTACTCGAATCTTTATTTTCACTTTGCATAAAGATTTGAGGGAGGAGAAAAAAAATAACCTGAAAACCTTAAAAAGATATCATCAGCCTTTCATGGAGTTCATTCCTCCACTAATGGCACAAGTGAGAACCGACTCCCAAATGTCCGCATCCCTACCCTACCCCAAAGGGGATGGCACAACATGATTAGAGTGGCTCAAGTGTAAGCCAACCCGCTTGATAGGACTGAGAGCATTACTAGAATACAATCATCCCCACCCTAATCACATTATGGGCAAACCGGACAGAATGCCGAGAGTCCTATTCCCAGAACTAGACCCCCCTGGAATCCGTGGTCCAGTCCCGTAGAATAGTTCCGCCTGAAAACTCAGGTCCGAACATTATCGGGCAGTTGATGGTCCTGCCACGGTTCTCACTATTTAGCTTCGGATATAAACCCAATCCCAGCTATGATACCTTTTCCTATTTACCAGGTCCAAGAAATTTGTACGAAAGTGAAAATATCCACGCCATTTAAATCGAAAGGTTTGTAGGTGATCCGTCAGGGCCCGGGCTCTTATTCTTCGTAAGAACGAAGAAGAAAAGCCAGGGCCCCTTACCCTCTCACCATGTGAAGGAACCTACTTCGAGGGGGTGACTTAAAAGGAATTACGACTCCATCTTCCTTCATCTCTTCAACCATCTCGTCTACGATGGGTCTTTGACTTATTGGAAGTTTGTAGTTAGGTACATAAAAGGGTCTAGCACCTTCTTCTATGACTATTTTGTGCTGCAGGACATCTGTCCTTCCTAACTTATCTCCTGTTACCGCTACAACACTCCTATATTTCTCTAATATCTGTATTAACCTGTCCCTACAATGAGGAAAATCTGTATTATTTACTTCCCCTTCTAATTTAACTCTTGTGTCAGCTACAGAGACAAATGCTTTTTCACTTAGGGTTAGTAAAGGGTTAGTAATCACAATTCCCTTACAGAATTCTATGCCGGCATGCAATTCTAGTCTCTTGTCAGAATAATTATACACATAAGTCGTACAATTTCCACCATTAAGTCTTACTAGGGGATTGTCCATTTTCACAAAGTCTGGTAAGTCTTCATTAACTAATAACACATCTGTATCACCTAGGTTTTTATCTGTTACAATTCTAAGACAAACCTTTGTAAGACCTTGCGGATGCAGCTTAACGCTATTGTGTAATCTAAATTTTACAAGATTATCATCGGCAGTACTAACTAAGCAGATTTCTTCTGCATTCTGTACATCGGCAGTGTAACAGACATCAGTATCATCTGAACTTTCATCTTGTGGTATCACAGAACTTATCTCTATCATTTTCAGGTTGCCTAACAGCGACACCTCATTGAGGTACTTCTCTTTCGTATCTTCTCCTATTATTAGGTTACTACCTTCTATTAGCGTGTCAGGATCGTCAGGTTGGGAAAAAGAACTAAGTTCTTCGGAGGTATCTACTTGTTGTGCACTTGAGTCATCAGGTTCATACCTGCTATCTGAGAATTCCTCCTGAGTGGCTTCTAGGCTTTGAAAAGCAGTTTTACTATTTTCTCCTTTTTCTTCTATCATTGAATTTCTACACACTGTCCTACCCAGGTTAGCATTAAATTCCATTTCTATCTGTTGGATGTCTACTTCTTCAGATGAGGCTGTCTCAGGTAAAGTGATCAAGTTTATCTGAAACTGTTCCTCTTCTTCAAGAGAGCAAACATTTCCTCTATCAATTTCCTTGATAGTTATTCTTCCATTGCTACAATCTAGTGTAATTCCACATCTTTTCATAGCCTGGAAGGAAAATAGAGCTTGAGCTGGAAAATATTTCTCTTCCAACACCACAAACTCTTCCCTATATTTCTTATTTAGAATTTCTATCTCTAAATTGACATTGCCTATAGCCCTTATTTGCTTTCCAGCGATCGCCTTTATGGTCCTATAGGATTTTTTTATTTGGGAAAGCTCACAACCTATATGTCCTGTTAAAGTGCCTTTATCTATGATACTTACAGTACTGCCTGTATCCAGCAATATGGAACTCAGTACACCTTCTAAGTGTACTTGTATGATAGGCAACTCTTCCTGACACGTATTAAAATTCTTTACAGAAAACACTATTTCATTACTTCGAGTAATGTCTATTGGGGACACATCCTTATTCAATGTCACTATTTCTTTCTGTAAGGATGGACCTTTCTGCTGCGCTCTCTGTGATTGTCACTGAGAATCCCCTTGATTTGGGTTACTGGGGGAGGTATTCTGATTATTAGGCTGAGTATTGTGGTTATTTTGAGACCCCTGAGAATTTCCCTGTCTGTTGTACCAACAGTTCTGGATAAAATGTCCTGTCTTATTGCAATTCGAACACCATTTGTTTCTTCTACAATTCTGTGTTGTATGGTTGGAATAACCACAATTTCCACAATTTAATCTCTGCCTATTTGACTGTGGCCTATTATTCCCTGAATTTTGGCCTTGACTAGCTCCCCTCTGTCCAGGAGTCCTGTTATTTCCACTGTTATTTCCATTAGTTCCAGTGGTATTCCCATTGTTACCTCTATTTGGCGGCCTACCTTGATTGTTTCTGTTTGATTGATTAAATCTCCTATTGTTGTTCCCACCGTTTCTATCAAACGAATTTCTGTTTCCCAGATGCCTAGACCTAGCTTGCCCTGATTGGTTTCTACTGGACTGATTGCTATTATTTCTTGGGCTTCCACTAGCTACGGTTCCCGTAAAGTCTGCACTACTACTTGATGAATTCTGTTTTACTTTCCTTTCTATGTACATCAAGGTTTGTACAATTCCATCATTTGGCTTCCTATCACAGTACTTCTTTAAGGCTACTCTTTCTTCCTTACCCAAAGCATCGTAGATTGGTCCTAATGACATATATCTAAGTACCTTGGATATACTAGCTAAATCTGTTTCATCATCATCAAATTCATCCTTCCTTCCAACAACAATTCCTACAGCTTTCATATCTGTCGTCACTCTATCTATAGCTTCTTCTACTCTAGTGGCTAAAACTAAGTGATTACCCTCATATTTCTGATGATGGAAAGTTCCTATGTTGTACCATGGATCTTTCTGTGCTTCTGGTTGCCAAAACTGTAAGCACTGTTTCTTTAATTCGTTAAACAGAGTAATTTTCCTAAAAAGTACTGAATGAAGAACTGTGTGTGCATCACCATGTTCCATACTAACATACAAGAGTGCTTCATCTATTTTCTTTCCCTCATCTGTGATACCAGCAGCTGAAATTCTGCTTTCTGTGTCTGCCAACCATCGATTTACACCATATTCTTCTAATCTACTTTTATCTACATTACATGGGTCTACTGTTCCATAAAATCTAGTGGCTTGGGTGATTATTGCCGCTTGCGCCATGGTATAGCCTCTAGGTACAATCGAATTTGTGGGGTTAGTGGTTACAACTAAAGGGTTAGGCGCATTAATTATTGGTGAACTAAGTGAGGGACCCTGACTACGAGAACGTCTGGGTCTAGTATTACTAGGATTAATTTGTCTAGAAAGTCGTTCAGGTACAGGTCTTAGGTTATATTGAGTCTGGTCTTCGCCTCTTGTCTGTTGCAGTCGGGAAATTACTTCATCAAAAGAGTCATTCATATTAACTCATAAAATATTCAATGATTCCAGGAATGAAAAATGAATGAAAAAAAAAATTTGAGAAGCAGGTACTTACTTCAGTTTTATGTTGCCTATATTCTTAGTGACTATATTCCACTTCAATTGCAATTCAAATTTTTCCTAACTCATTCCTTCATAGGACTCTCTCACAATCTGAAGAAGTCTGATATTAGTTTTGGACATTACAATTGTTTGGGTTCCACTGCAAAATGCTGCGCCAAGTGTATAAAAAAAAAAATTATTATGATAGAATAATTTAAACAGAATTGTCTCTAGCACCAAGTGAACGAAAATGTCTATTTCGTGAGAAAAAATGACTAAATTTGAAAAAAAATTATTTCCTTCGTACAACAATAAGGAAATATTATTCAGATAATTACTTAAATTATTTGTTTAAAAAAAATTATTTGCGCACTGCAGGGAAAAATAATTATATAAAAATTTCACGCACAAAAAAAAAAAAAATTAATTATTCACAGAAAAAAAAATTTTTTCTTGATAATTCCCCGATGCTAGGAATGAATGATTACTATTCAAATAGCTTCGTGTCGCCTTGCACTTGAAGATAGCGCTGATTGCACTTGAGCGCAATTGTCTTTGTCTTCCAGCGATAATCGGCACAGCTTGGCCGACTTCCGGTCTGCTACTCGCTGAATTTGTCGAAGAAAAATTTTGAATCCTTCCGAACTGTTGATTGAAGACGCAACTTCCTCTCGGGAGGTGGTTATCAACGCGTTGACTTCTAAAACTGTATCGCTGTTCCGAATTCTTCACTATCGTCCGTCGCCGTCTTCCGCTCTCGTTCGTCGCCGTCTTCCGCTAATTTCCGCTAAGTCTCCCTTTTAGCGACCAAAATTTGTGGGAATTTCGTGTATTTAAGTCCGTACACGATAGAAAAGTTCACTGAACTGACGTAGATATTAGCGACTTTCATACATCCGCCAACACTGTTTGTTTTCGTCAGTCTCCACTGCTGCGATCGGTGAAGTTTAGCGCGAGTTGCCGCTAGTCTCATAAAATTCATTATACTTATTATAAAAATCACCGCTGGTCTATACCGTGATTATTACTATGGTTCTTATTATGGTGACAGTTAATTATTAAACTGAAGTTGTTGTTGATCTTATGCGAACGTTCGGAAACTTCAAACTGACAGAGATTTACCGCTGTCAATTTTTCACTCCGTTCGACACAAAAGGTTTCACTACGTGGAATATTTCGTTCTGCTTCGTTCCCTTTTGCTACCTTCTAATGCTGTGTTGGTGTTTCTAGTGCTGAAGACTGTCTTGAAATTATTTGCGCTGTTAAATTGAGAGTTAGTTTTAGCGCAGTCACTGCTCACTCTCTGTAAATTTCTCTAGGGCCGTGAACATTTATTGTTTTTCAAATGTGCGCTGGGCGAAATCCATCCCACCGCTTGCCACCAATTATGTTGCGCATATTTACTTTTTATGTTGTGGTATGCGTTCCCAAGTATGAATGACTCTGCTTCTTTTATTGTGTTGATGTTCTGTTAAAGTCGAGAACTCCGTTACTTATAGGACGCAAGAAACTTGGTAAATAATTCTTCTCACACTTGGTAAATCTGTTTACATTGTTATACTTTTCAGGGGGGGTGGGGTTTAAATGGATTCACCGGGCACTTTTTACATTATTTTATTCTTTAACACTAATCGCCACACGGCCAGCCACACTGGACTTAGAAATTTCTCTTGATATCAGAGAGGAGAGCGACACAGATCTTACTTAAAAGGGGTTCAAGTTAACTCTAACTAAAAATTGATCAGAATGAACTCTGGACCTATGTTGAATAAAACTCCGCCTCTTTGAGGACGTCTACTTTAATTTTAATGGTTCAATTTCAACTCCCACTTTTGGCAAGGACAAATCAGGTCAATTTTGCTGACCTTTTCATTCGTAATCATTCTTCTAGCTCCTCCTTACTTTCCCATATCGTTGGTTTGTTTTGGCAAACTCCAATTTACTTGGTCTCATGGCTCATCATTTTAAATTATCAACACTGTCTCTCTCTCTCTCTCTTTCTCTCTCTCATAATCCCGATCAGTGAATTTCCTACTTATTCACTGTAGAAATACTTTTAAATTCAATGCATAACACAGGATTTGTGTGAAACTCTTTGGATTTTTCATACCTCTTGACTTGGTAGAACAAGTTAACAACTCTATGGATTTTTCAAACCTTCTTGGTTCAATACCATGTTCAGTTTTTTTTTTAGTTACAATCATAAATAGGTTTGAATTTCTGTCAAAACTAAAAAGAATAAAAAAAAAATTAAAAACATGCTTATATTAAAATGCACTAAAAAGTTCAAAATAACTTTTTGAGACACACCAAGATTTTCTTACAATTATTTTCTCAAAAATAAAGCGTGAACGCCAAACAGGGAAGGAAATTCTACAAGAAATAAAAAAAAAAGTATTTGTAGCATTTACTTCCGTGTTCGACGCCCACGCTTTTATTTTTGTAGGCATGATTAATTTTAAGAAAATCCTGGTGTCTCTCAAAAAATGTTGTACTTTTTAGTGCATTTTAATAAAAGCGTGTTTATTTATTTATTTATTTTTTATACAGACAATCTTCCTGTAAGGTACACATGATCAGTGTTTTCATTCTCCGATTTTACGATTCTACAGATATTAGGCCGTAGATTGCGCCAGGCATATGAATAGCAGGGCTATGTTATACTGTACAAGCACGCAGTGTTCCGGAACTCACGTTCAATAAAGACATAATTGAAAAGTGGCAGTGCAATAAGTCAAGCTGTAAACGGTAATCGGTAGTAGTGATGTAGTGAAATACTAAAAGCTCAAACAGTAAAGCAATGAATAATTTTTATAGTAAGAAGACTCACTTATTAAAGAAACACTTGTGTTATGATAATAGTTGCAAGAGTTACTAGTTTCTACTTTGTGTGTGTGTGTGTGTGTTTGCGTGTGTCTGTGTATGTAATGAAATGTGCTGTTATTATCGCTGAAAATATGTCTTATAATATCGGAGTTATTACGAGAGAGAGAGAGAGAGAGAGAGAGAGAGAGAGAGAGAGAGAGAGAGTAATCTGATAATTATTTAGCAAGTGACTGCATGTTTTGTAGAGTCAGCCGACTAATATTTCTTGGTAATAGTGAAAATAATGGAGAGAGAGAGAGAGAGAGAGAGAGAGAGAGAGAGAGAGAGAGAGAGAGAGAGAGAGAGAGAGGGAGAAAGAAACTGTAATCTGATCATTATTTGGTAAGTGGTTACTTGCAATGTAGAGTCAGCCCACTAATGTAAACATATTTCTTGTTAATAGCGTAAATAACCACAGTAATCCACCAAAAATTCACGGAGAGAAAGAGAAAGAGAGAGGGAGGGAGAGAGCGTGATTTGATAATTATTTGACAAGTGGTTGCTTATATTGTAGAGTCACCCCACTCATATAAACATTTCTTGTTAATAATGATGATAATCATCGTAATCCACCAAAAATTCACGGGGAGAGAGAGAGAGAGAGAGAGAGAGAGAGAGAGAGAGAGAGAGAGAGAGAGAGAGAGAATGTAATCTATTAATAATTCGAGAAGTGGTTTCGTGTAATGAATAGTCAACCTACTCATATAAACATGTTTGTCAGACAAGCTACACGATCTATATTACAGCGTTTTCCCACAAAAGTGCAAAATTACAGTATGGCAGAATACCCACTTCCATATTAATTCCCCATTCACATGAGTAAAGACTCGACCACAAAACGACAGATATCGAAGAAAAATGAGAAAAGTTTAGCTTAGAGAGTAAAATCTATGCACTGACTTTCTGGAAGCTGACTTAACTACTCCATCTGTCATCATACAAGTTTTCTCTACGATGAAAACTTGGACTTGTGCAATTTTCCGAGCTCAGATATTTCTTCACATGACGGTAATTTTGACTAATGTCTCAAAGAAAAGAAGGGGAAACGCCAACAGCAAACGTTTTCCTTCAGCCAATGCACTTTATGAACTATGGCATGATGAAAGTTTTCTTGGTACATTATTAAAGTTTTGCTTCTTTTGCTTTATACTGTATACCTTAGACTGTGAAACATTTTATATTGTATTTTCCGTTTATCTTTTGAAGGTGTAAGAAAGGGATATTCCAAGTTTCTCTGTAGTCTGCCCATCGATACCCAGTTAATTACAGTTATTTTTTTTATTTAGATATCAGTCACATCAAGTAATGAACATTATTTTCATGATTCTTTGTGTAAATGCATAGCATTTCAAGTAATTTTTCAAAGTAGGTTTCTGGGTACAACTATAAATAAACGTTATTATTCAGTTTTAAGGGGAGAAGTGGAGCGAGTTAAAGCTAAATATGAATGCTAATAAATTATTTAATAAATGTCAGTATTCGAAAAAAATTCTAGCCTTACTAAAGGCTAAAATTCTCACAGTTTCTGTAGGATACGATCTTTTAGAGACAGTCTGTCCCCTTTTTTATAAAAGAAATACAATAGTCCATAAAAAATTTAATAATAATGTATAGCACTTAAAAAAATATAAATTATATGTGGGTATCATTCATCATGAAAACTTTTCAAAACACATGGATGAATGGACATCCATTTCGTAGCTCATGAAATAAGGTTCAGTTAAATTGTATGATGAGCAACAACTATTTTTACGTAATCTTTAGTCCAAACATAATGAAAATTTGTATGGAAACTTGTATAAAATCTTTACAGAACCAAAAAGTTTAGCACCGATAGGAGACACCTTTTAATGGCAGTCGGATCTCTGTGTGTGATTAAACATACATTATATATATATATATATATATATATATATATATATATATATATATATATATATATATATATATATATATATATATATATATATATATATATATATATATATATATATATATATATATATATATATATATATATATATATATATATATATATATATATATATATATATATATATATATATATATATATATATATATATATATATATATATATATATATATATATATATATATATATATATATATATATATATATATATATATATATATATATATATATATATATATATATATATATATATATATATATATATATATATATATATATATATATATATATATATATATATATATTTTTTTTTTTTTTTTTTTTTTTTTTTGTTATGTGTGGAGCTTGGCTGATGAGTTTATTACTTAACATAATTTATGAGGCCCTGAATGCCAAGAACACACGTAACCTGTCATTTAAAGCTAAAAATTAACCTCAAAGACAGGTAATTATTAATTGAATAAGGTCGCCAGTCGAGAAGAAAAACCCGACACAGAAAGACTATGTAGTTAGAGAGGAAATTTCCTGAACAATTGCCCCACTTTGGACGCAGTCAATTTTACCTTTGCTTCAGTAAGGTTTTAACACAACGGATTATATCGTATGCAATTTTGTACTGGTAAAGGCAATTCCTCTTCCGAACAATGGGATCGAGACACAAGGCTGCCTAAATGCTGTAAATTACTTAATTAGCCTTCCCTAATTCCTAGTTACTTCACAGGAATAGTTGAGTGTTGCTTAGCAATAAAAATTATTCTTAATCTAGACTTCATAAAGGTAAATTGGTTACATGGGTTATTGTAGATGGTGGCGAAGAGGGAAAACAAAGAAATGGAAATACAGACAGAGATACTAGTGAATCGACGAAACTTTGGCAACTTTCAGGCTTGCCGTGGGCGAAGGTTGTTTGAGCATACAACGGACTATCAGAAGTCTTGAAACCAGCCGTCTTCCCAATTCACTAATAACAAGGAAGACAGTAAGAGGACAAGTACAAGAGGTTAATACACACAACACGTGTCTCTCGCATGCTGGCTAATTTCTCTCTGACCTCCTTCGGTCAAACCAAGGCAGCTGGGAGCGCCCCAGTATGGCTTTATGCCTCGGGGGCAGTCTGAAATTTTTGTCAATTCATCGCCGAAAATAGAACAGGGAAAAGGAAGCTTAAGACCACCTTCAATAGAGGTTACTTGGTGAAACTTTCCCTATGGGTTTAGACCAGGGATGTCCAACCTTTTAATTTAATGGGCCGCATTGCAAACTTAATAATTTAACTGGGCCGCAAAACTACCAGAATATCTTAATACAATTTAATGGAAAAATTACAATATAAAACAAAACCATGTGAATACAGTTTATTTACATTATTACAATATTGTAAATATTGTAATGTTTATATGTAGCTATACATAAAACAAAACATTTAATTTTATTAACCATTATTAATTCAATGAGACTTTTGACTTTGTCTTCCAGCCATAATGTTTTCAATATTTGCATCGAAGGATGCATTCTTAATTCTAAGAATGTTTGCTAAATGTCTGTCAGTCAACCTATTTCTTTCTGCAGTTTTAATGTTTTTTATGCTTGAAAAAAACTGCTCGCAAGAGTATGTACTTCCCCACATGCATAATAATTTTCTGGATAAATTTAGAATTTGATTGAATTCATTTTTGAGAGAATGCAATTTCTTATAAAATAAAGGAAGTGTGTTCTCCCTATGGAAAGTTTTTAAACCTTCCCGACTTTGCAGCTCAATCAGTTCAAGTTGGTACTCCACTGGTGCTTTATCATATTCAAATGAAAATGGATCATTAAACAATTTTAACTCCGTTTCAATCTTTCTAAAGTCAGAAAATCTAATTGTAAACTCTCCAAGCAAATCTTCACATAATTTAGTATATTTTTCATAGTTTACAGAAAACTTTTTCTCTCTTTCAGATAGACAAAGTGTACAATTTTACCAGCTTTTAGCTGTGCTATAAAAAGTTCCAATTTCTTTGTGAAACTAGTTATCCGCTCAAACATTGAGGAACATAACTGGTCCTTTCCTTGTAAATGCAAATTAAGTTCAGCTAATACTTCGGTGATGTCTACAAAGAAAGATAAATCATTCAACCATTCTTCATTCTCTAAAAAATCCACATTTTGCTTCTTTTCTTCCAAGAACACTTTTATTTCAGGCAACAATACTGAAATCTTTTTAAAGTTGCTGCTTTACTGAGCCATCTAACTTTTGAGAAATATACTACGTCTTCATATTCACTGCCAACTTCGCCCAAGAATGCTTTAAATTCGCGATGACTTAAACCCCGTGATCTGATGAAGTTAACAGCCTTGACAAGATCAGTCATCAAATGTTTCATATTTAGCTTTTGAGCACATAATTGTTGTTGATGTATCAAGCAATGGTAACTGAGAATCTCATGATCAACAGACTCTTTGAATAAAGTAATAAAACCATTGTGTTTACCAGTCAGGGCAGGAGCACCATCAGTTGTAATTGAATAAATGTTTTTCCTATCAATATTGAATTTATCTAATGACAAATTAACAAACTCATATATGTCCTTGCCTGTTGTTGTTCCCTTTATGTGACACAAGTCCAACATTTCTTCAATAATATTGAAATTTATATCAATTCCTCTAATGAAAATAACTAATTGTGCAGTATCACTTTGGTCAGTACTTTCATCCAACGCTAAACTGTAAAGAACGCATGCAGATAATTTGTCCTTCAGTGTGCCTTCAATATTATCACCCAAGTCATCAATTCTTCTACCAATTGTCTGATGTGATAGACATGTTTCCTTTACTAAATTCACCTTGTCTGGACAGTACTCATCAAAAGCAATAACAATGCATTCTTTTATTAATTCTCCATCAACAAGTGGTTTTCCTTTCTTAGCTAATTTCTCAGCTATAAGGTAACTAACTTTTGTACATGTTCCAGTTTTAACAACATGTTTTTGAAGACTAGCTTGTTGTGACCTAATTGCCTTTGTCAATTCTTCAATTTTCGTTTTTCTTCTTTCTTCATTAAACGTCTGATATTCTGACTCATGTTTCGAAGCATAATGACGTTTGATATTGTATTCCTTGCATACGCTAATCTTATCATTACATATAAGACCTATTATATTGACAAATAACTCGGACACAAAATATTTTTCCGTCCATTGGATATTAAATTTCCTCTTTTCTTCTGCTATCTTCCTTTTTTTAGTAATAGATTCCATGGCCATATGAATATAAAATTTTCAATATTTAAGATTGTAGTTCTCTGAAAAAGAAATTAACCATTAATAGGTATACTGAGCCGTAGTTTACTGAAAATGTATTTATTTCAACAACAAAGAAAACTTAAAAATCCATTAATATAATTAATTAATATAATAATTAATCCAATAATGTTAATTTAGTTTTAACAAGATGGCCTTCACTCGAAGGCATGACGACCGCTAGCCACGTCTAAAAAATTAAAATAATTTTTATGTGCAAACGGTGCGTCAAATCAAAAAATTTTCAAGAGGGTAACGTGTCATACAATTAAGATTTCTACACATTTGTTCTCTATAAAAGATACTATACGACGCACCATACAGTTACAACAGCCATCAAAAGTTTTTCAAAGTACTTCGGGCCCAAAGAGTGCTTCAAATCGAAAAAAGTGCAGGGGTTAAAGTTGTAGGAAATTTGATTACCGACATGGAAAGTGTTGCCAGATTTGAGCTAGCTCTTATTGTGAAAAAGCTATTAACCAAATAGATTTTCAAAAATGCATGGGGTCACAATGACCTTATTGCTGTGACCTTGATTTTGGTCCGATGACCTTGACCAACGAACACAGCCGAGATATTATACAGATGTATCTACATACCAAAAATGAACTTCCTATATCGAGGCATACAAACGTGAGAGCCCGAACAGACGCAAACACACACTCACACACACAGAAAGACAGACAGACAGACATGACTGAAAACATATAGGTACCTACTTCCCGCTTCGCGGTCGTCAGTTCAGGTTAAGCACAAATAAATACACACAGGCGCAGGGGCGTAACTAGCTCCAAAAAGTTTGGGACACAGGTGGGCAGCGTTAGGGGGGAGTTTGGGCAATGACACCCTCCTCCAAGAAAAAATGTAGAAATCTGAACTCCTTTTTTCCAGATATTATACTTTTTTGGGAAACACAAAATTTGACAAGCAGTTAACAGAAATAAAAAAAATAAATTTCATAATATCTTGTCACAGAATTGAAATACAATGTCTTATATATAAATTCACTGCATGAATTTCATCTCATAAAAGAAAGTAAAAAAAAATCACATATCAAGTTCATTCTGTAAAAGTAACCATGGACTTAAAATTCCTCTGTCTTCGTAGGAGAGTGATATTTATCCATAGTGTGTATTATATTTTGGGGACCAATGTATACTGTGTTCCCCCTAACTTCAAACTCTGGGGGGAGGGGGGATGCCCCCCCACCCGAGTTACGCCCATGCACAGGAGTAATAAATAATAAAGCTATAAAGCTGCACACGAACCCACACATTAAAACGATTCTCATCTAACACTGGCGCACCGGGTTGCCAATCTACTTTTAGACGAGACGGTTCATCTTTCTCTCCCTCGCTATACATCATACAAATCCATGTTCTGTACATGTACATGTACACGTTCCCTCCTCCCCGAGTTTGTATTTCTGTAATGCTAAGTAAACCATACGCTGTGATGTACCCATAGCGTTAGTAAATCCACTCCTTAAAATTCTACGGGGTTTTTGAATAGTACGAGAAATTCTGCATTTTCGTGAAAGTCGTACCAAATGTGCTTACTACACCTAAAAGTACCAAAACTGGTACATTAGTACCAGGACTGGCAACCCTGCACTGGCGGTAGTCATGCAGACTAAACGAGAATTGAACAACTAGGAACAAAACAGAACGAGTTTTATACAAGATGATTTTACGTTCATGAAACACATGGTGTTGTCACGATACTTATGATAACTTGTGTGTCTCTATGTAGGCTACAAGGCAATCATAATTTAATGTTATGTCAATATAGTAAAAACTAATCTAAGAAATCCTCAAAAATAATCTATAATCTAAATGACAATTTTAAAAATGTAAATGAAGTGAAAATAATCGAATTTAGATTTTAAATAATCTACGTCCGCAGTCCTAGCTAAGCCTAATCACAGAACCAAGACATTGACAATATTATAAACTTAGTATGCATGCTCAGTCGTAAATTTCATCTTAATTATATTGTTTTTTAAATTATTTATGTTAATTATTTTATTTATTAAATATAAAGTATTTTGATTAAATTACATGAAGACTCTTGTGCTCACTGCTTGATAAATTTGCTAAAAAAAAAAAAAAAAATTTTAATGAGTCGATAGTGGGCCGCATCCAAACATTGAGTGGGCCGCAATGCGGCCCGCGGGCCGCAGGTTGGACATCCCTGATCTAGACAATGAAGAGCACTCAAGGGTTCATAGAAGTCATTAAGCATGACACATTCCCTGAACTCATGTTCGGGAATTTCGGTCACTAGGAAAGAATCATGCTGCAAGGCAAAGTGTCGAACTGTTCCTTCTAGTACAATGGACTTATTATCTACTATCATTGGGAATGGATAGACTGACATCAATGAGTTGATGTCTGGATTGTTGAAAGGGATCACTAGTATGATTTGATTGGCTACCACTTTCACTGTGATCATGCCATAATAGTCCACTATATTTTCTACTAGTGGCTTCAAGTGATTGTTCACAACACATTTCTGAATAATGGCTTCAATTTCACTAGGGGTTATCAGAAAATGCGACAGCAGGTTTTTACCTGCCATCATGATTGCATTGAGTAATTCCTTGTATTCCAGAAGGAAATTACTTGCTTCTATGAGCAGTTGCTCCATCATTTCTGTTTGATGGATTCTAGCAATTTATGATGAAACATTATGGAGTGCACTATTCACAAATTCTTCCAGCACTGTGATCATTTTCTGATTTTGATTGACATTTCCTATTACTTTATTATAGACAATGCCCTGCTCAGAAGCCCAATTTTCAAGTTGAGCCACTCTTTCCTTTAGCTTTTCAACATTACCATCTGTCGCCACTCCAAAGAGATTGTGTAAAGCGACGCCTATAAATGGTATGAGTGATCGCTTTACTGCTTTCCTTGGCATAACACTATCAATGTCACTCTGCAACTTGGAGAGCATGTCGTACAAATTTCTATCTTGGACGCTGTGTAATCCTGCCTGTATCTGATTGCTCAGCTGGACTAACTGCTCTCTCTGATCGATAATGGACTCCGTCCAGATCTTAACAATGGCTAGGTCCTGTATCATCTTAACCTTGCCATGTTCCTTGATGACGGCTCCCTTCCTTAGTTGTATGAGTGAGTTCACAATTTGACTCACTGACAACCACCAAACAATCCATTTGCTGAAATAATGTTATCAAGCAGTAAAAATCTTATCAACTACATTTGTTTACCATTGCACTTGCCATTACCTTCTTCTCAAATTATACCTTGGGGTCATTGAAGATTCTATTTTATTATCTATCTTATCTTTATTAGACAAATCTTTCAACTGGGTAGACGACCAAGGTTCCAAATGAACTACTTTAATGTGGTTCCAATGTACAATAGATTCTCTCAAGGTAATCTCATGCATTAACTTGAATTTATTCAACTTCAAAACTTCTAAAACTCTATATGGACCTCGAAATTTTGGGGTTACTTTAGTATTAGGTCCTTCAAGAACATGATTGAGTACATAAACTTGTTGTCCTACCTTTAACGAGGGTATGGTGGATCTGTTATTGTAATACTTACTAGATTTTTTATGTAACTCCTTTAATCTAGCCCTGGTGACTTTAACGGTCTCGTACGTACGTCTTGTCTTCCAAGCAATATAGTCCTCGTAGTTGTACGTACGTCTGGGTGGTGCGGCATCATCCAAAAGTGAATTTGGCATTCTCTTTTGGTAGCCATACAGTTGGAAATGAGGAGTTTCTCCTATTGATTCACTTACTGTGTTGTTTAGAGTAAATTGTATGTCTTCGAGAGTCAAGTCCCAGTCTTCAGTGTTTGGGGTTACCAATGTTTTCAGAACATCCTTTATTTTGCGATTTGTTCTTTCTACTGCTCCATTTGAGCTTGGTTTATGTGCTGTTATTTGACATTTCTGTATCTCATAAAAGTCACACAGCTTCTTTAGAATGTCACTAGTAAATTCAGCAACATTGTCTGAGAGCAAAACTTGAGGACATGAATGTCTGGTTATGATTCTAGACTTAAAGGCTTCTGCCACCGTCGATGCTTCTCGGTTTCTGGTTGGAACAATTTCTACGTATCTGGTCAAATAGTCAATGAAAACTAAAATCTGTTTATTTCCTCTGATGGTGTTCGGGAATGGACCTAAGAAATCCATTGTGACTACTTGAAAAGGATTTAATTCTGCAGGATACATTTCCATAGGAGCCTTGACGTTGACATTCCCCTTATGTACATTACATATGGTACAGCTCTGAACAAATCGACTAGCATCTTCACTATCTCGAGGCCAAAAATAGTTTCTAGTGATTGTTCTACATGTTTTCTTAATTCCAGGATGTCCTGATAACTTGTACGAATGGGTTAGTTCTAAGACGTCCTGTATTAGTGTATTATGAATGTACAAACGTGAACAAGCATTTGGTTCGTCTGAAGTTTTGTACAATAATCCATCTATCAACTGAAACTCTGAATTTTCCTCACCTTGCAAGAGGTTACTAATTACTTCCCTTATTCTAGAATCCTTTTGTTGTTCCTGACGAACTTTGTCTAAATCTAGGTCTGTGATTTGACAACTGAAGGCGAAATTATGAGTGGTAATTTGTTTCTCGTTCTCTTCTTGTGATCTAGATAAGGCGTTAGCTAATGTGTTATATCTACCAGGTATGTATCTAAATTCTGGGGCGAATTCTAATACGCTAACGAACCATCTATTGAACTTCATATTATTGGTAAAAGCCCTTTTCTTGAAAAGATCACAAATGGGTTTATGATCTGTAAGAACATTAATTTTATGTCCTAGCAAAATGTGCCTAAATTTCTGTAATCCCCAGACTAGGGCTAAACATTCTCTTTCTGTTGTACTGTAATTTCTTTCAGCTGCATTCAAAACTCTACTGGCATAATATACAGTCCTCATCCTTGTTTTATCCTTTTGCATCAAGACGGCACCTAGTCCTGTACTTGAAGCATCACAGGCTAAGTAGAATTCCTTCTCGAAGTCTGGATAAACTAGGATAGGATCTGTTATCAACATATCCTTTAGTGTTTTGAACGCTGTTTCCTGTTCCTCTTTTCACTCATAGTTAGCATCTTTCCTAGTTAACTCAGTTAATGGTTTTGCTATGGTAGCAAATCCCTTTATGAAAGGTCGATAATATCCTACCATACCTAGGAATCTTCTTTGTGCCTTCAAATTTCTTGGGGCTGGATAGTCCACAATAGCCTTAATCTTTCTTTCTTGCATTTTCAAACCATGTTCTAGAGATTTCTTCATGAACTGACATTTCTTAATTTTTACCTTTAAACCGGCCTTTCTGAGCCTATCTAATACTAATTCTATTGTCTTCAAATGACTCTCTACATCCTTACTAGCAATTATTACATCATCAAGATAAACCGATACGTCTTCAACATCTCCTAAGATTTGCAGCATTAAACGTACAAACGTTAAAGGAGCCGAAGTAAGACCAAACGGCATTACCTCGAATTGCAAATGTTCTTTGTGAGTACTGAATGCTGTGAGATGCTTGGATTCTTCATCGAGAGGAACTTGCCAATATCCACTTAGTAGATCGAGGCTAGAAAATACCTTGGCACCTCCTAATTGAGCTAACATGTCATTAATGACTGGCATTGGCATTCGATCAGGGACGGTGTGGGAATTCAATTTCCTATAGTCAATTACCATCCTCCAATTACCGTCTTTCTTTGGAACTAGCAGTAAAGGTGAATTATAAGGTGACTTAGAAGGTTATTATTATTATTAAAGTAGTTTAACCAGACCACTGAGCTGACTTTCAGCTCTCATAGGGCTGGCCCGAAGGATTTGATTAAAATACTAGGTCTAGGCCTGAAGTCAAGCGCTAGGACCCAATAGATCATCCAATACTAAGATGAATGAATTAAAATGAAATTAAAAACTGCACATAGGCACATGCTCTCATACAATAAATACATTTACTCAGACTTCCTTACATACATACCTAAACGATATATTAAAATTCAGAATATAAATTAAACAAAATTTTAAAAATTCTTCTTTTTTGTAAAATTCAAATGTTAAAAGGATTTTCATATTTTTATTATTTACTTATTTTTATATTTTGTTAATTAAATTACAGTTTTTCAAGAACATCAAAATTGGAATGATTGAAAATGTGAAAGACTCTGACAAAATTTCTTTCACTGACCTATTTCCAAAAGTAGACATTCGTTGTCGGTCATACTTTGAACATTCACATAACACATAACTGCATTCTGAGCACTCAGGAGCCGGGCCATGTGGGCTGCTCATTAAGTGCCCATGTGTCAGACGAGTATGACCTATTCTGAGGTGTGTTAAAATTACTTGTGCGTGTCTCTCTCTTTGATATGATGAACTCCATTTTTTAACATTAGGTTTTAATTCTTTCAGTTTATTACTTTCAGGTTCTTCATCCCATATATGTTGCCATTTATTTATGATACCCATTTTTATGTGAGTTACATAATCTGTAACAGGGATATTCACATTTGATCTTGTCATGTGAGTTGCTGCTTTAGCTGCTTTGTCTGCTTCTTCATTTCCTTTGATCCCTACATGCGCAGGGATCCAACATATTTCTACATTTTTTCCATTATCATATGATTTATGGAGATATAATTTAATTTGTTGTACTATATTATTATTAGATTTGTAACTTTGAATAGCTTCTATAGCGCTTCTTGAATCACTGAAAATTACAAAATTATTGAATGATGATTCTTTAATTATTTTTATAGATGATGCAATTCCATACAATTCTGCTGTAAATACAGAAGCATTATTAGGAAGAGAGAACTGATAAGTTTTGTCTTGGGACACTGCAGCATATCCCACTCCGTGTTCTGATTTAGATCCATCTGTATATATTGCATAATGTGGACCTTTTCGGTTTATATGCTCTATTGTATGCTGTCTATGGTGTTCTGTTGTATATGAGTTACTTTTTGATAAATACTTGAGGTGTGTGCAAATTCTCGTTTTATTCATTGTCCAGGGAGGAGGTGATTTTACTATTACAGGCACTTGTATATTTATATTCAGCGACTCAAACAATCTCCTAGCTCTAATTGGGAAAGGTGGTGGATGGTTGTTTATAAATACATCTCTTAATTCAAATAGTTTTTTGGTTGGAGAATCGCTAGTTTGAATTCTTAAAGCACTTTTCATTGTTACTAGCTCTCTATGGAGAGACAAAGTCAGTTCACCACATTCAACTTGTAACGATGATTTTGGCGATGATCTAAAGGCTCCTGAGCATATTCTAAGGCCTTCATTATGAACAGGGTCTAACATTTTCAGAACTGCATCAGATGCCGAGCCATATGCTTTGCTTCCATAATCAATGATGGACAGAACTGTTGCCTTATATAGCACAGTAAGGGTATGTCTATCGGCTCCCCAAGTAGTGTTCGATAGTTTTCTAATTAGATTTAATGCTCTTTTACTTTTAGATTTTACATATGTAATGTGGGCTCTCCAGTTCAAGTGGGTATCAAATACTAATCCCAAAAATTTTGCTGTTTGGCCAATTGGTATACTATGGTTTCGGATTTTTAAATCTATTTCTTCACCTTTTTTCCACTTTTTATTTTTATAAAACATGATTGCTTGAGTTTTATCGATGGAAAATTTAAAGCCTACAGATGAGGCCCATTCATCTATTTTTACTATGCTTTTATTAATGATTCGTTCTGCATGTTTTATTCTTGATGCTGAATAATATATGGCAAAATCATCCATGTACAGGTTACTTTTAATGCCAATAGGTAGATTTTTACTGATATCATTGATTGCTAAAGTAAACAGTGTTCCACTAAGGACGCTTCCCTGTGGAACACCGTTTTCAAGTGGAAATGTTCTAGACAGATCATCATCAATTCTCACCTGAAAATTGCGGCTTGTCAAAAAGTTCTGTATAAACCTAGGTAGATGTCCACGGATGTTGTTGTTCTGTAAAGTTTTTAATATAGCATACCTCCATGTGGTATCGTATGCCTTTTCAATGTCAAAAAAAACAGCTACAGTAATTTGTTTTCGTTCAAAACCTCTACGTATATGGTCTTCTAAGTTACAGAGAGAATCCAATGTGCATCTATTACACTGTGACCCAAACTGAGTGGGAGTCAAAATTTTATTTTCTCGAATGTGCCATGTTAGTCGAGCATTTACCATTTTCTCTAACAATTTGCATAAGCAGCTTGTTAAAGAAATTGGTCTGTAATTATTTACGTTACTGGGATCTTTTCCAGGTTTGGGGATTGGAATTATTATATCTTTACGCCATTCATCTGGAAATAAATTTTGAAGCCATAAATGATTATAAAACTGTAATAAGTATGACTTTGCCAAAGGTGCTAAGTGGCAGATCATCTCAAAACAAATATTGTCACCTCCAGGAGCAGATTTATTGCTGTTCGAGAGAGCATATTCCATCTCTGACATACTAAATTTTCTATTATAATATATATCGTCAATTGTTTCAAAATTTATTGTTATTAATTCTATTTTATTTTTTTCTGTGCGGAAGTGTTCATCTAAATTCTTATCACTACTTACATTTGCTAAATTTTCTCCCATTATATTACTTATTTCTTTTGGATCAAGTGTTCTTTTCCCATCCTTTAATATGGCATGTCTAGGTGGTTTGACATGGGTACCATTTATTTTCCTGAATTTTTCCCATATTTTTTGTATGGGAGTATTATTAGAGAGATCTGATACGTATTTCCTCCATGAAATGATTCTTCCTTGAATTACTTCTTTTTTAAATTTTGCAGATATTTTGTTGTATATAGGTTTTAATGTTTCAATTTCTAGTAATAATATAGTCATTTTTTTTAAAGTTCTTTCTAATATTGGTAATTTTTTATTCATTTTATTGAACTTTCTATTCAAATTATCTAATCGTCTCCCTATTGAATGTTTCATATTTATTAATTCTGTTAACTCATCAGACCACCAGGGAACTTTGTGTTTTGTTGGATGGGGTTTTGACTTTGGTATTGCTTTATCAGCAGCATTTTTAATGAAATCAACAAGAAATTTATTAGTTTCATTATGGTCTTTTAAATATTCAAATTGTGGGATATTTCTAGTGTGCATTTCATATCGCTCCCAATCTGCTTTATAAATGTTATAGTGAGGGACATGTTTTGCAGGATTATTTTGCAATAAGGAAATTAGTATTAGGAAATGATCACTGGTGTACAAGTCATCAACTGTATTCCAATCCAATCTGTCAACTATGCTTGTTGTACATAAAGTTAAGTCTACTGAGGAAAATGTTCCATGTGCTTTTGAAAAATATGTGCTAATTTCGTCATCATTTATACAGCACATGTCGTTGGAATCCATGAACTCTTTTATTTTACTACCTATTCTATTTGAGTTTGTACAATGACAGTCCCATATTGGGTTGTGGGCATTAAAATCACCTACTATTAATGAAAGGTTCCTTGGTATTGTTAAGTAAATCTTTAAGTTTATCAATGTCGTAACTTTTATTAGGTTGGTTATATAAGTTATAAATTATGTAATTATCATTTTTTATTCGTATTTTAATACTTGATATTTGCAAGTCAGTAAAATTTACAGGTACTCTGTCATAACATACTTTATGTACATATATAGCAGTACCTAAATTTCCTTCTTCTTCTCTAGATGTAGATACTAAGGTATATTTACCTATTGTTGATATTGTTTTGTTGACATGTTGTAAACATATCATCATTGGTTCATATTCTTTTAATAACCGTTGTATTTCTCCTAGGTGTAATCTGGTCTGTAGACCATTGACGTTCCATTGTATAATATAACTATTGGAAATATTTTTTTTTTATAGCGGTCGGGTTTTACTCTCTTTTTTTGTATTATCAATTTGGAATTTTTCTAATAATTTACTCACGACATTCATCTGTTTTTCCTTATAATAGACTAAGTGCTCAACGCACATGCACCCTTTTTCATGGTTACTCAAATCTGTGTTTTTTTTTTCTATATTTCATAAAATTTCTTATAATGTTTGTTAAACCATCTTTTGTTATGCTTTTGTTGTTATTGCATAATTTAATGAAACAATCATTACATCCACAAGTATTATCATGTGTATTTCTCTTTTCATTTGCTCTTGTACCAATTACTGGAGAAGGAGTAATCTCTTCTCCCTTGACATAATCATTATCATCTATGGTATGATTCTCTTTCACTTCTTCAGTGTTCTCGACATTTGCCTTCATAGGTTCTATTATTATTTTAGGAGATAAAGGTATATTCTTAGCTTGTTTTTGTTCCTTTTTCATCTCCATTATCTTTGGTTTAACTGATGTTTCTCTATTAATAGTTGGTTTCTTGGTTTGGGTGGTGTTCTCTCCAAAGGTCTTTTTTTATCTTTAATTTCCTGTCTATCTCTACCCTCTTCTGTTACTTTAGTAGCAGCATCCTCGTGTGTTTCTATCTGCATTAATATTTCAAATGAATTGAATAAAATATTATCCATCTCATTTGTATCTGTTTCTTTATTCTTTAGCATTTTATTTTTTATTTCTAAATTATTAATTTTTTCTTGAGGTTTACTTTTCTGTGCTCTGTTATTTCTATCTGTTTCCGTTTTTGCTTAATTTTTTGCTCTTGTTATTGAGGAATATGAATGTTTCTTAGATGGATCTTGCATTCCTCTCACTTTTAATTCCAATTTAGCCTCTTTGATAGACATCCCTGTTCGTTCTTGCAACATTTTCAACTCAGTATTGTATATGTAGTACACACACTTCTTGGACCTAGCATGATGATCCTGTCCAAAGTTTACACATTTTGGTTCACTACATTTCCATTGTATGGCATGTTCGTTAGATCCAAAATAAGCACATACAGGTTCATTATGACAGTTTTTCTTTGTGTGTCCATACTTACTACAATTTTGACATTGTAGCGGTTTGGGAACATAAGGTCTCAATTCTCTATTTTGACCCCCAAAATTTTTTTTTTGAGGTAACTCTTGACCCTCAAATTTTATTTTTGCAATTCTTAATGCTTTATTATTTTGTTTACTTGGTATTATATGTACCTCACAGTCTTGGATTTTGGTATATCTCATTTTAAGAGAGTCCAACAGTATATTTTTGTCAACCGGTTCATCATTATTTTCAGGAAGTACAATAGTACCCTGAATGCTGTTCATAGTGTCATGCTTCTTTACTTTTACATTTACATTGTCAACACTTTTTATTGACAGATAGTCCTCAGACTGGTTTTTGGTTGTGGCTTCTATAAGCCACGTCTTCATTTTTATTTGTCTAAACGACATTTCTGTCGTTGAGTGTCTTTTTAATAAGAAGTTTTCTAACTTTAGGGCTGATATTTGCTGTTCTGTTTCCATGGTTAGAAACCTTGACCAACTTCCACTCCCAAAGAGGGAGTCGAAGTGAGTCAAGGTTGGGTCAAGACGATATTTACTTTTTTTTGATTTGTTGTGCACTGGAGCATAAGGTTCCAGTGTGATTATATTTGGATTCTTTATTGTTTTTTCCAAAGAAAGGTTGTTACAAGAGGTTCCATCGGTCGTCATCTGTGCCGAGTCACTACCATCAAAGGGCCCAGGGGTACTCGAATCTTTATTTTCACTTTGCATAAAGATTTGAGGGAGGAGAAAAAAAATAACCTGAAAACCTTAAAAAGATATCATCAGCCTTTCATGGAGTTCATTCCTCCACTAATGGCACAAGTGAGAACCGACTCCCAAATGTCCGCATCCCTACCCTACCCCAAAGGGGATGGCACAACATGATTAGAGTGGCTCAAGTGTAAGCCAACCCGCTTGATAGGACTGAGAGCATTACTAGAATACAATCATCCCCACCCTAATCACATTATGGGCAAACCGGACAGAATGCCGAGAGTCCTATTCCCAGAACTAGACCCCCCTGGAATCCGTGGTCCAGTCCCGTAGAATAGTTCCGCCTGAAAACTCAGGTCCGAACATTATCGGGCAGTTGATGGTCCTGCCACGGTTCTCACTATTTAGCTTCGGATATAAACCCAATCCCAGCTATGATACCTTTTCCTATTTACCAGGTCCAAGAAATTTGTACGAAAGTGAAAATATCCACGCCATTTAAATCGAAAGGTTTGTAGGTGATCCGTCAGGGCCCGGGCTCTTATTCTTCGTAAGAACGAAGAAGAAAAGCCAGGGCCCCTTACCCTCTCACCATGTGAAGGAACCTACTTCGAGGGGGTGACTTAAAAGGAATTACGACTCCATCTTCCTTCATCTCTTCAACCATCTCGTCTACGATGGGTCTTTGACTTATTGGAAGTTTGTAGTTAGGTACATAAAAGGGTCTAGCACCTTCTTCTATGACTATTTTGTGCTGCAGGACATCTGTCCTTCCTAACTTATCTCCTGTTACCGCTACAACACTCCTATATTTCTCTAATATCTGTATTAACCTGTCCCTACAATGAGGAAAATCTGTATTATTTACTTCCCCTTCTAATTTAACTCTTGTGTCAGCTACAGAGACAAATGCTTTTTCACTTAGGGTTAGTAAAGGGTTAGTAATCACAATTCCCTTACAGAATTCTATGCCGGCATGCAATTCTAGTCTCTTGTCAGAATAATTATACACATAAGTCGTACAATTTCCACCATTAAGTCTTACTAGGGGATTGTCCATTTTCACAAAGTCTGGTAAGTCTTCATTAACTAATAACACATCTGTATCACCTAGGTTTTTATCTGTTACAATTCTAAGACAAACCTTTGTAAGACCTTGCGGATGCAGCTTAACGCTATTGTGTAATCTAAATTTTACAAGATTATCATCGGCAGTACTAACTAAGCAGATTTCTTCTGCATTCTGTACATCGGCAGTGTAACAGACATCAGTATCATCTGAACTTTCATCTTGTGGTATCACAGAACTTATCTCTATCATTTTCAGGTTGCCTAACAGCGACACCTCATTGAGGTACTTCTCTTTCGTATCTTCTCCTATTATTAGGTTACTACCTTCTATTAGCGTGTCAGGATCGTCAGGTTGGGAAAAAGAACTAAGTTCTTCGGAGGTATCTACTTGTTGTGCACTTGAGTCATCAGGTTCATACCTGCTATCTGAGAATTCCTCCTGAGTGGCTTCTAGGCTTTGAAAAGCAGTTTTACTATTTTCTCCTTTTTCTTCTATCATTGAATTTCTACACACTGTCCTACCCAGGTTAGCATTAAATTCCATTTCTATCTGTTGGATGTCTACTTCTTCAGATGAGGCTGTCTCAGGTAAAGTGATCAAGTTTATCTGAAACTGTTCCTCTTCTTCAAGAGAGCAAACATTTCCTCTATCAATTTCCTTGATAGTTATTCTTCCATTGCTACAATCTAGTGTAATTCCACATCTTTTCATAGCCTGGAAGGAAAATAGAGCTTGAGCTGGAAAATATTTCTCTTCCAACACCACAAACTCTTCCCTGTATTTCTTATTTAGAATTTCTATCTCTAAATTGACATTGCCTATAGCCCTTATTTGCTTTCCAGCGATCGCCTTTATGGTCCTATAGGATTTTTTTATTTGGGAAAGCTCACAACCTATATGTCCTGTTAAAGTGCCTTTATCTATGATACTTACAGTACTGCCTGTATCCAGCAATATGGAACTCAGTACACCTTCTAAGTGTACTTGTATGATAGGCAACTCTTCCTGACACGTATTAAAATTCTTTACAGAAAACACTATTTCATTACTTCGAGTAATGTCTATTGGGGACACATCCTTATTCAATGTCACTATTTCTTTCTGTAAGGATGGACCTTTCTGCTGCGCTCTCTGTGATTGTCACTGAGAATCCCCTTGATTTGGGTTACTGGGGGAGGTATTCTGATTATTAGGCTGAGTATTGTGGTTATTTTGAGACCCCTGAGAATTTCCCTGTCTGTTGTACCAACAGTTCTGGATAAAATGTCCTGTCTTATTGCAATTCGAACACCATTTGTTTCTTCTACAATTCTGTGTTGTATGGTTGGAATAACCACAATTTCCACAATTTAATCTCTGCCTATTTGACTGTGGCCTATTATTCCCTGAATTTTGGCCTTGACTAGCTCCCCTCTGTCCAGGAGTCCTGTTATTTCCACTGTTATTTCCATTAGTTCCAGTGGTATTCCCATTGTTACCTCTATTTGGCGGCCTACCTTGATTGTTTCTGTTTGATTGATTAAATCTCCTATTGTTGTTCCCACCGTTTCTATCAAACGAATTTCTGTTTCCCAGATGCCTAGACCTAGCTTGCCCTGATTGGTTTCTACTGGACTGATTGCTATTATTTCTTGGGCTTCCACTAGCTACGGTTCCCGTAAAGTCTGCACTACTACTTGATGAATTCTGTTTTACTTTCCTTTCTATGTACATCAAGGTTTGTACAATTCCATCATTTGGCTTCCTATCACAGTACTTCTTTAAGGCTACTCTTTCTTCCTTACCCAAAGCATCGTAGATTGGTCCTAATGACATATATCTAAGTACCTTGGATATACTAGCTAAATCTGTTTCATCATCATCAAATTCATCCTTCCTTCCAACAACAATTCCTACAGCTTTCATATCTGTCGTCACTCTATCTATAGCTTCTTCTACTCTAGTGGCTAAAACTAAGTGATTACCCTCATATTTCTGATGATGGAAAGTTCCTATGTTGTACCATGGATCTTTCTGTGCTTCTGGTTGCCAAAACTGTAAGCACTGTTTCTTTAATTCGTTAAACAGAGTAATTTTCCTAAAAAGTACTGAATGAAGAACTGTGTGTGCATCACCATGTTCCATACTAACATACAAGAGTGCTTCATCTATTTTCTTTCCCTCATCTGTGATACCAGCAGCTGAAATTCTGCTTTCTGTGTCTGCCAACCATCGATTTACACCATATTCTTCTAATCTACTTTTATCTACATTACATGGGTCTACTGTTCCATAAAATCTAGTGGCTTGGGTGATTATTGCCGCTTGCGCCATGGTATAGCCTCTAGGTACAATCGAATTTGTGGGGTTAGTGGTTACAACTAAAGGGTTAGGCGCATTAATTATTGGTGAACTAAGTGAGGGACCCTGACTACGAGAACGTCTGGGTCTAGTATTACTAGGATTAATTTGTCTAGAAAGTCGTTCAGGTACAGGTCTTAGGTTATATTGAGTCTGGTCTTCGCCTCTTGTCTGTTGCAGTCGGGAAATTACTTCATCAAAAGAGTCATTCATATTAACTCATAAAATATTCAATGATTCCAGGAATGAAAAATGAATGAAAAAAAAAATTTGAGAAGCAGGTACTTACTTCAGTTTTATGTTGCCTATATTCTTAGTGACTATATTCCACTTCAATTGCAATTCAAATTTTTCCTAACTCATTCCTTCATAGGACTCTCTCACAATCTGAAGAAGTCTGATATTAGTTTTGGACATTACAATTGTTTGGGTTCCACTGCAAAATGCTGCGCCAAGTGTATAAAAAAAAAATTATTATGATAGAATAATTTAAACAGAATTGTCTCTAGCACCAAGTGAACGAAAATGTCTATTTCGTGAGAAAAAATGACTAAATTTGAAAAAAAATTATTTCCTTCGTACAACAATAAGGAAATATTATTCAGATAATTACTTAAATTATTTGTTTAAAAAAAATTATTTGCGCACTGCAGGGAAAAATAATTATATAAAAATTTCACGCACAAAAAAAAAAAAAATTAATTATTCACAGAAAAAAAAATTTTTTCTTGATAATTCCCCGATGCTAGGAATGAATGATTACTATTCAAATAGCTTCGTGTCGCCTTGCACTTGAAGATAGCGCTGATTGCACTTGAGCGCAATTGTCTTTGTCTTCCAGCGATAATCGGCACAGCTTGGCCGACTTCCGGTCTGCTACTCGCTGAATTTGTCGAAGAAAAATTTTGAATCCTTCCGAACTGTTGATTGAAGACGCAACTTCCTCTCGGGAGGTGGTTATCAACGCGTTGACTTCTAAAACTGTATCGCTGTTCCGAATTCTTCACTATCGTCCGTCGCCGTCTTCCGCTCTCGTTCGTCGCCGTCTTCCGCTAATTTCCGCTAAGTCTCCCTTTTAGCGACCAAAATTTGTGGGAATTTCGTGTATTTAAGTCCGTACACGATAGAAAAGTTCACTGAACTGACGTAGATATTAGCGACTTTCATACATCCGCCAACACTGTTTGTTTTCGTCAGTCTCCACTGCTGCGATCGGTGAAGTTTAGCGCGAGTTGCCGCTAGTCTCATAAAATTCATTATACTTATTATAAAAATCACCGCTGGTCTATACCGTGATTATTACTATGGTTCTTATTATGGTGACAGTTAATTATTAAACTGAAGTTGTTGTTGATCTTATGCGAACGTTCGGAAACTTCAAACTGACAGAGATTTACCGCTGTCAATTTTTCACTCCGTTCGACACAAAAGGTTTCACTACGTGGAATATTTCGTTCTGCTTCGTTCCCTTTTGCTACCTTCTAATGCTGTGTTGGTGTTTCTAGTGCTGAAGACTGTCTTGAAATTATTTGCGCTGTTAAATTGAGAGTTAGTTTTAGCGCAGTCACTGCTCACTCTCTGTAAATTTCTCTAGGGCCGTGAACATTTATTGTTTTTCAAATGTGCGCTGGGCGAAATCCATCCCACCGCTTGCCACCAATTATGTTGCGCATATTTACTTTTTATGTTGTGGTATGCGTTCCCAAGTATGAATGACTCTGCTTCTTTTATTGTGTTGATGTTCTGTTAAAGTCGAGAACTCCGTTACTTATAGGACGCAAGAAACTTGGTAAATAATTCTTCTCACACTTGGTAAATCTGTTTACATTGTTATACTTTTCAGGGGGGGTGGGGTTTAAATGGATTCACCGGGCACTTTTTACATTATTTTATTCTTTAACACTAATCGCCACACGGCCAGCCACACTGGACTTAGAAATTTCTCTTGATATCAGAGAGGAGAGCGACACAGATCTTACTTAAAAGGGGTTCAAGTTAACTCTAACTAAAAATTGATCAGAATGAACTCTGGACCTATGTTGAATAAAACTCCGCCTCTTTGAGGACGTCTACTTTAATTTTAATGGTTCAATTTCAACTCCCACTTTTGGCAAGGACAAATCAGGTCAATTTTGCTGACCTTTTCATTCGTAATCATTCTTCTAGCTCCTCCTTACTTTCCCATATCGTTGGTTTGTTTTGGCAAACTCCAATTTACTTGGTCTCATGGCTCATCATTTTAAATTATCAACACTGTCTCTCTCTCTCTCTCTTTCTCTCTCTCATAATCCCGATCAGTGAATTTCCTACTTATTCACTGTAGAAATACTTTTAAATTCAATGCATAACACAGGATTTGTGTGAAACTCTTTGGATTTTTCATACCTCTTGACTTGGTAGAACAAGTTAACAACTCTATGGATTTTTCAAACCTTCTTGGTTCAATACCATGTTCAGTTTTTTTTTTAGTTACAATCATAAATAGGTTTGAATTTCTGTCAAAACTAAAAAGAATAAAAAAAAAATTAAAAACATGCTTATATTAAAATGCACTAAAAAGTTCAAAATAACTTTTTGAGACACACCAAGATTTTCTTACAATTATTTTCTCAAAAATAAAGCGTGAACGCCAAACAGGGAAGGAAATTCTACAAGAAATAAAAAAAAAAGTATTTGTAGCATTTACTTCCGTGTTCGACGCCCACGCTTTTATTTTTGTAGGCATGATTAATTTTAAGAAAATCCTGGTGTCTCTCAAAAAATGTTGTACTTTTTAGTGCATTTTAATAAAAGCGTGTTTATTTATTTATTTATTTTTTATACAGACAATCTTCCTGTAAGGTACACATGATCAGTGTTTTCATTCTCCGATTTTACGATTCTACAGATATTAGGCCGTAGATTGCGCCAGGCATATGAATAGCAGGGCTATGTTATACTGTACAAGCACGCAGTGTTCCGGAACTCACGTTCAATAAAGACATAATTGAAAAGTGGCAGTGCAATAAGTCAAGCTGTAAACGGTAATCGGTAGTAGTGATGTAGTGAAATACTAAAAGCTCAAACAGTAAAGCAATGAATAATTTTTATAGTAAGAAGACTCACTTATTAAAGAAACACTTGTGTTATGATAATAGTTGCAAGAGTTACTAGTTTCTACTTTGTGTGTGTGTGTGTGTGTTTGCGTGTGTCTGTGTATGTAATGAAATGTGCTGTTATTATCGCTGAAAATATGTCTTATAATATCGGAGTTATTACGAGAGAGAGAGAGAGAGAGAGAGAGAGAGAGAGAGAGAGAGAGAGAGTAATCTGATAATTATTTAGCAAGTGACTGCATGTTTTGTAGAGTCAGCCGACTAATATTTCTTGGTAATAGTGAAAATAATGGAGAGAGAGAGAGAGAGAGAGAGAGAGAGAGAGAGAGAGAGAGAGAGAGAGAGAGAGGGAGAAAGAAACTGTAATCTGATCATTATTTGGTAAGTGGTTACTTGCAATGTAGAGTCAGCCCACTAATGTAAACATATTTCTTGTTAATAGCGTAAATAACCACAGTAATCCACCAAAAATTCACGGAGAGAAAGAGAAAGAGAGAGGGAGGGAGAGAGCGTGATTTGATAATTATTTGACAAGTGGTTGCTTATATTGTAGAGTCACCCCACTCATATAAACATTTCTTGTTAATAATGATGATAATCATCGTAATCCACCAAAAATTCACGGGGAGAGAGAGAGAGAGAGAGAGAGAGAGAGAGAGAGAGAGAGAGAGAGAGAGAGAGAGAGAATGTAATCTATTAATAATTCGAGAAGTGGTTTCGTGTAATGAATAGTCAACCTACTCATATAAACATGTTTGTCAGACAAGCTACACGATCTATATTACAGCGTTTTCCCACAAAAGTGCAAAATTACAGTATGGCAGAATACCCACTTCCATATTAATTCCCCATTCACATGAGTAAAGACTCGACCACAAAACGACAGATATCGAAGAAAAATGAGAAAAGTTTAGCTTAGAGAGTAAAATCTATGCACTGACTTTCTGGAAGCTGACTTAACTACTCCATCTGTCATCATACAAGTTTTCTCTACGATGAAAACTTGGACTTGTGCAATTTTCCGAGCTCAGATATTTCTTCACATGACGGTAATTTTGACTAATGTCTCAAAGAAAAGAAGGGGAAACGCCAACAGCAAACGTTTTCCTTCAGCCAATGCACTTTATGAACTATGGCATGATGAAAGTTTTCTTGGTACATTATTAAAGTTTTGCTTCTTTTGCTTTATACTGTATACCTTAGACTGTGAAACATTTTATATTGTATTTTCCGTTTATCTTTTGAAGGTGTAAGAAAGGGATATTCCAAGTTTCTCTGTAGTCTGCCCATCGATACCCAGTTAATTACAGTTATTTTTTTTATTTAGATATCAGTCACATCAAGTAATGAACATTATTTTCATGATTCTTTGTGTAAATGCATAGCATTTCAAGTAATTTTTCAAAGTAGGTTTCTGGGTACAACTATAAATAAACGTTATTATTCAGTTTTAAGGGGAGAAGTGGAGCGAGTTAAAGCTAAATATGAATGCTAATAAATTATTTAATAAATGTCAGTATTCGAAAAAAATTCTAGCCTTACTAAAGGCTAAAATTCTCACAGTTTCTGTAGGATACGATCTTTTAGAGACAGTCTGTCCCCTTTTTTATAAAAGAAATACAATAGTCCATAAAAAATTTAATAATAATGTATAGCACTTAAAAAAATATAAATTATATGTGGGTATCATTCATCATGAAAACTTTTCAAAACACATGGATGAATGGACATCCATTTCGTAGCTCATGAAATAAGGTTCAGTTAAATTGTATGATGAGCAACAACTATTTTTACGTAATCTTTAGTCCAAACATAATGAAAATTTGTATGGAAACTTGTATAAAATCTTTACAGAACCAAAAAGTTTAGCACCGATAGGAGACACCTTTTAATGGCAGTCGGATCTCTGTGTGTGATTAAACATACATTATATATATATATATATATATATATATATATATATATATATATATATATATATATATATATATATATATATATATATATATATATATATATATATATATATATATATATATATATATATATATATATATATATATATATATATATATATATATATATATATATATATATATATATATATATATATATATATATATATATATATATATATATATATATATATATTTATATATATATATATATATATATATATATATATATATATATATATATATTTTTTTTTTTTTTTTTTTTTTTTTTGTTATGTGTGGAGCTTGGCTGATGAGTTTATTACTTAACATAATTTATGAGGCCCTGAATGCCAAGAACACACGTAACCTGTCATTTAAAGCTAAAAATTAACCTCAAAGACAGGTAATTATTAATTGAATAAGGTCGCCAGTCGAGAAGAAAAACCCGACACAGAAAGACTATGTAGTTAGAGAGGAAATTTCCTGAACAATTGCCCCACTTTGGACGCAGTCAATTTTACCTTTGCTTCAGTAAGGTTTTAACACAACGGATTATATCGTATGCAATTTTGTACTGGTAAAGGCAGTTCCTCTTCCGAACAATGGGATCGAGACACAAGGCTGCCTAAATGCTGTAAATTACTTAATTAGCCTTCCCTAATTCCTAGTTACTTCACAGGAATAGTTGAGTGTTGCTTAGCAATAAAAATTATTCTTAATCTAGACTTCATAAAGGTAAATTGGTTACATGGGTTATTGTAGATGGTGGCGAAGAGGGAAAACAAAGAAATGGAAATACAGACAGAGATACTAGTGAATCGACGAAACTTTGGCAACTTTCAGGCTTGCCGTGGGCGAAGGTTGTTTGAGCATACAACGGACTATCAGAAGTCTTGAAACCAGCCGTCTTCCCAATTCACTAATAACAAGGAAGACAGTAAGAGGACAAGTACAAGAGGTTAATACACACAACACGTGTCTCTCGCATGCTGGCTAATTTCTCTCTGACCTCCTTCGGTCAAACCAAGGCAGCTGGGAGCGCCCCAGTATGGCTTTATGCCTCGGGGGCAGTCTGAAATTTTTGTCAATTCATCGCCGAAAATAGAACAGGGAAAAGGAAGCTTAAGACCACCTTCAATAGAGGTTACTTGGTGAAACTTTCCCTATGGGTTTAGACCAGGGATGTCCAACCTTTTAATTTAATGGGCCGCATTGCAAACTTAATAATTTAACTGGGCCGCAAAACTACCAGAATATCTTAATACAATTTAATGGAAAAATTACAATATAAAACAAAACCATGTGAATACAGTTTATTTACATTATTACAATATTGTAAATATTGTAATGTTTATATGTAGCTATACATAAAACAAAACATTTAATTTTATTAACCATTATTAATTCAATGAGACTTTTGACTTTGTCTTCCAGCCATAATGTTTTCAATATTTGCATCGAAGGATGCATTCTTAATTCTAAGAATGTTTGCTAAATGTCTGTCAGTCAACCTATTTCTTTCTGCAGTTTTAATGTTTTTTATGCTTGAAAAAAACTGCTCGCAAGAGTATGTACTTCCCCACATGCATAATAATTTTCTGGATAAATTTAGAATTTGATTGAATTCATTTTTGAGAGAATGCAATTTCTTATAAAATAAAGGAAGTGTGTTCTCCCTATGGAAAGTTTTTAAACCTTCCCGACTTTGCAGCTCAATCAGTTCAAGTTGGTACTCCACTGGTGCTTTATCATATTCAAATGAAAATGGATCATTAAACAATTTTAACTCCGTTTCAATCTTTCTAAAGTCAGAAAATCTAATTGTAAACTCTCCAAGCAAATCTTCACATAATTTAGTATATTTTTCATAGTTTACAGAAAACTTTTTCTCTCTTTCAGATAGACAAAGTGTACAATTTTACCAGCTTTTAGCTGTGCTATAAAAAGTTCCAATTTCTTTGTGAAACTAGTTATCCGCTCAAACATTGAGGAACATAACTGGTCCTTTCCTTGTAAATGCAAATTAAGTTCAGCTAATACTTCGGTGATGTCTACAAAGAAAGATAAATCATTCAACCATTCTTCATTCTCTAAAAAATCCACATTTTGCTTCTTTTCTTCCAAGAACACTTTTATTTCAGGCAACAATACTGAAATCTTTTTAAAGTTGCTGCTTTACTGAGCCATCTAACTTTTGAGAAATATACTACGTCTTCATATTCACTGCCAACTTCGCCCAAGAATGCTTTAAATTCGCGATGACTTAAACCCCGTGATCTGATGAAGTTAACAGCCTTGACAAGATCAGTCATCAAATGTTTCATATTTAGCTTTTGAGCACATAATTGTTGTTGATGTATCAAGCAATGGTAACTGAGAATCTCATGATCAACAGACTCTTTGAATAAAGTAATAAAACCATTGTGTTTACCAGTCAGGGCAGGAGCACCATCAGTTGTAATTGAATAAATGTTTTTCCTATCAATATTGAATTTATCTAATGACAAATTAACAAACTCATATATGTCCTTGCCTGTTGTTGTTCCCTTTATGTGACACAAGTCCAACATTTCTTCAATAATATTGAAATTTATATCAATTCCTCTAATGAAAATAACTAATTGTGCAGTATCACTTTGGTCAGTACTTTCATCCAACGCTAAACTGTAAAGAACGCATGCAGATAATTTGTCCTTCAGTGTGCCTTCAATATTATCACCCAAGTCATCAATTCTTCTACCAATTGTCTGATGTGATAGACATGTTTCCTTTACTAAATTCACCTTGTCTGGACAGTACTCATCAAAAGCAATAACAATGCATTCTTTTATTAATTCTCCATCAACAAGTGGTTTTCCTTTCTTAGCTAATTTCTCAGCTATAAGGTAACTAACTTTTGTACATGTTCCAGTTTTAACAACATGTTTTTGAAGACTAGCTTGTTGTGACCTAATTGCCTTTGTCAATTCTTCAATTTTCGTTTTTCTTCTTTCTTCATTAAACGTCTGATATTCTGACTCATGTTTCGAAGCATAATGACGTTTGATATTGTATTCCTTGCATACGCTAATCTTATCATTACATATAAGACCTATTATATTGACAAATAACTCGGACACAAAATATTTTTCCGTCCATTGGATATTAAATTTCCTCTTTTCTTCTGCTATCTTCCTTTTTTTAGTAATAGATTCCATGGCCATATGAATATAAAATTTTCAATATTTAAGATTGTAGTTCTCTGAAAAAGAAATTAACCATTAATAGGTATACTGAGCCGTAGTTTACTGAAAATGTATTTATTTCAACAACAAAGAAAACTTAAAAATCCATTAATATAATTAATTAATATAATAATTAATCCAATAATGTTAATTTAGTTTTAACAAGATGGCCTTCACTCGAAGGCATGACGACCGCTAGCCACGTCTAAAAAATTAAAATAATTTTTATGTGCAAACGGTGCGTCAAATCAAAAAATTTTCAAGAGGGTAACGTGTCATACAATTAAGATTTCTACACATTTGTTCTCTATAAAAGATACTATACGACGCACCATACAGTTACAACAGCCATCAAAAGTTTTTCAAAGTACTTCGGGCCCAAAGAGTGCTTCAAATCGAAAAAAGTGCAGGGGTTAAAGTTGTAGGAAATTTGATTACCGACATGGAAAGTGTTGCCAGATTTGAGCTAGCTCTTATTGTGAAAAAGCTATTAACCAAATAGATTTTCAAAAATGCATGGGGTCACAATGACCTTATTGCTGTGACCTTGATTTTGGTCCGATGACCTTGACCAACGAACACAGCCGAGATATTATACAGATGTATCTACATACCAAAAATGAACTTCCTATATCGAGGCATACAAACGTGAGAGCCCGAACAGACGCAAACACACACTCACACACACAGAAAGACAGACAGACAGACATGACTGAAAACATATAGGTACCTACTTCCCGCTTCGCGGTCGTCAGTTCAGGTTAAGCACAAATAAATACACACAGGCGCAGGGGCGTAACTAGCTCCAAAAAGTTTGGGACACAGGTGGGCAGCGTTAGGGGGGAGTTTGGGCAATGACACCCTCCTCCAAGAAAAAATGTAGAAATCTGAACTCCTTTTTTCCAGATATTATACTTTTTTGGGAAACACAAAATTTGACAAGCAGTTAACAGAAATAAAAAAAATAAATTTCATAATATCTTGTCACAGAATTGAAATACAATGTCTTATATATAAATTCACTGCATGAATTTCATCTCATAAAAGAAAGTAAAAAAAAATCACATATCAAGTTCATTCTGTAAAAGTAACCATGGACTTAAAATTCCTCTGTCTTCGTAGGAGAGTGATATTTATCCATAGTGTGTATTATATTTTGGGGACCAATGTATACTGTGTTCCCCCTAACTTCAAACTCTGGGGGGAGGGGGGATGCCCCCCCACCCGAGTTACGCCCATGCACAGGAGTAATAAATAATAAAGCTATAAAGCTGCACACGAACCCACACATTAAAACGATTCTCATCTAACACTGGCGCACCGGGTTGCCAATCTACTTTTAGACGAGACGGTTCATCTTTCTCTCCCTCGCTATACATCATACAAATCCATGTTCTGTACATGTACATGTACACGTTCCCTCCTCCCCGAGTTTGTATTTCTGTAATGCTAAGTAAACCATACGCTGTGATGTACCCATAGCGTTAGTAAATCCACTCCTTAAAATTCTACGGGGTTTTTGAATAGTACGAGAAATTCTGCATTTTCGTGAAAGTCGTACCAAATGTGCTTACTACACCTAAAAGTACCAAAACTGGTACATTAGTACCAGGACTGGCAACCCTGCACTGGCGGTAGTCATGCAGACTAAACGAGAATTGAACAACTAGGAACAAAACAGAACGAGTTTTATACAAGATGATTTTACGTTCATGAAACACATGGTGTTGTCACGATACTTATGATAACTTGTGTGTCTCTATGTAGGCTACAAGGCAATCATAATTTAATGTTATGTCAATATAGTAAAAACTAATCTAAGAAATCCTCAAAAATAATCTATAATCTAAATGACAATTTTAAAAATGTAAATGAAGTGAAAATAATCGAATTTAGATTTTAAATAATCTACGTCCGCAGTCCTAGCTAAGCCTAATCACAGAACCAAGACATTGACAATATTATAAACTTAGTATGCATGCTCAGTCGTAAATTTCATCTTAATTATATTGTTTTTTAAATTATTTATGTTAATTATTTTATTTATTAAATATAAAGTATTTTGATTAAATTACATGAAGACTCTTGTGCTCACTGCTTGATAAATTTGCTAAAAAAAAAAAAAAAAATTTTAATGAGTCGATAGTGGGCCGCATCCAAACATTGAGTGGGCCGCAATGCGGCCCGCGGGCCGCAGGTTGGACATCCCTGGTTTAGACCCCTAATACTATCTAAAGATGATACTTTTTGAAATACCCAGCACTACCCCGGCCGATACAAAACTGCCTTCTTGTCTTTGCCAGAATGATCATGCTGCAAGGCAAAGTGTCGAACTGTTCCTTCTAGTACAATGGACTTATTATCTACTATCATTGGGAATGGATAGACTGACATCAATGAGTTGATGTCTGGATTGTTGAAAGGGATCACTAGTATGATTTGATTGGCTACCACTTTCACTGTGATCATGCCATAATAGTCCACTATATTTTCTACTAGTGGCTTCAAGTGATTGTTCACAACACATTTCTGAATAATGGCTTCAATTTCACTAGGGGTTATCAGAAAATGCGACAGCAGGTTTTTACCTGCCATCATGATTGCATTGAGTAATTCCTTGTATTCCAGAAGGAAATTACTTGCTTCTATGAGCAGTTGCTCCATCATTTCTGTTTGATGGATTCTAGCAATTTATGATGAAACATTATGGAGTGCACTATTCACAAATTCTTCCAGCACTGTGATCATTTTCTGATTTTGATTGACATTTCCTATTACTTTATTATAGACAATGCCCTGCTCAGAAGCCCAATTTTCAAGTTGAGCCACTCTTTCCTTTAGCTTTTCAACATTACCATCTGTCGCCACTCCAAAGAGATTGTGTAAAGCGACGCCTATAAATGGTATGAGTGATCGCTTTACTGCTTTCCTTGGCATAACACTATCAATGTCACTCTGCAACTTGGAGAGCATGTCGTACAAATTTCTATCTTGGACGCTGTGTAATCCTGCCTGTATCTGATTGCTCAGCTGGACTAACTGCTCTCTCTGATCGATAATGGACTCCGTCCAGATCTTAACAATGGCTAGGTCCTGTATCATCTTAACCTTGCCATGTTCCTTGATGACGGCTCCCTTCCTTAGTTGTATGAGTGAGTTCACAATTTGACTCACTGACAACCACCAAACAATCCATTTGCTGAAATAATGTTATCAAGCAGTAAAAATCTTATCAACTACATTTGTTTACCATTGCACTTGCCATTACCTTCTTCTCAAATTATACCTTGGGGTCATTGAAGATTCTATTTTATTATCTATCTTATCTTTATTAGACAAATCTTTCAACTGGGTAGACGACCAAGGTTCCAAATGAACTACTTTAATGTGGTTCCAATGTACAATAGATTCTCTCAAGGTAATCTCATGCATTAACTTGAATTTATTCAACTTCAAAACTTCTAAAACTCTATATGGACCTCGAAATTTTGGGGTTACTTTAGTATTAGGTCCTTCAAGAACATGATTGAGTACATAAACTTGTTGTCCTACCTTTAACGAGGGTATGGTGGATCTGTTATTGTAATACTTACTAGATTTTTTATGTAACTCCTTTAATCTAGCCCTGGTGACTTTAACGGTCTCGTACGTACGTCTTGTCTTCCAAGCAATATAGTCCTCGTAGTTGTACGTACGTCTGGGTGGTGCGGCATCATCCAAAAGTGAATTTGGCATTCTCTTTTGGTAGCCATACAGTTGGAAATGAGGAGTTTCTCCTATTGATTCACTTACTGTGTTGTTTAGAGTAAATTGTATGTCTTCGAGAGTCAAGTCCCAGTCTTCAGTGTTTGGGGTTACCAATGTTTTCAGAACATCCTTTATTTTGCGATTTGTTCTTTCTACTGCTCCATTTGAGCTTGGTTTATGTGCTGTTATTTGACATTTCTGTATCTCATAAAAGTCACACAGCTTCTTTAGAATGTCACTAGTAAATTCAGCAACATTGTCTGAGAGCAAAACTTGAGGACATGAATGTCTGGTTATGATTCTAGACTTAAAGGCTTCTGCCACCGTCGATGCTTCTCGGTTTCTGGTTGGAACAATTTCTACGTATCTGGTCAAATAGTCAATGAAAACTAAAATCTGTTTATTTCCTCTGATGGTGTTCGGGAATGGACCTAAGAAATCCATTGTGACTACTTGAAAAGGATTTAATTCTGCAGGATACATTTCCATAGGAGCCTTGACGTTGACATTCCCCTTATGTACATTACATATGGTACAGCTCTGAACAAATCGACTAGCATCTTCACTATCTCGAGGCCAAAAATAGTTTCTAGTGATTGTTCTACATGTTTTCTTAATTCCAGGATGTCCTGATAACTTGTACGAATGGGTTAGTTCTAAGACGTCCTGTATTAGTGTATTATGAATGTACAAACGTGAACAAGCATTTGGTTCGTCTGAAGTTTTGTACAATAATCCATCTATCAACTGAAACTCTGAATTTTCCTCACCTTGCAAGAGGTTACTAATTACTTCCCTTATTCTAGAATCCTTTTGTTGTTCCTGACGAACTTTGTCTAAATCTAGGTCTGTGATTTGACAACTGAAGGCGAAATTATGAGTGGTAATTTGTTTCTCGTTCTCTTCTTGTGATCTAGATAAGGCGTTAGCTAATGTGTTATATCTACCAGGTATGTATCTAAATTCTGGGGCGAATTCTAATACGCTAACGAACCATCTATTGAACTTCATATTATTGGTAAAAGCCCTTTTCTTGAAAAGATCACAAATGGGTTTATGATCTGTAAGAACATTAATTTTATGTCCTAGCAAAATGTGCCTAAATTTCTGTAATCCCCAGACTAGGGCTAAACATTCTCTTTCTGTTGTACTGTAATTTCTTTCAGCTGCATTCAAAACTCTACTGGCATAATATACAGTCCTCATCCTTGTTTTATCCTTTTGCATCAAGACGGCACCTAGTCCTGTACTTGAAGCATCACAGGCTAAGTAGAATTCCTTCTCGAAGTCTGGATAAACTAGGATAGGATCTGTTATCAACATATCCTTTAGTGTTTTGAACGCTGTTTCCTGTTCCTCTTTTCACTCATAGTTAGCATCTTTCCTAGTTAACTCAGTTAATGGTTTTGCTATGGTAGCAAATCCCTTTATGAAAGGTCGATAATATCCTACCATACCTAGGAATCTTCTTTGTGCCTTCAAATTTCTTGGGGCTGGATAGTCCACAATAGCCTTAATCTTTCTTTCTTGCATTTTCAAACCATGTTCTAGAGATTTCTTCATGAACTGACATTTCTTAATTTTTACCTTTAAACCGGCCTTTCTGAGCCTATCTAATACTAATTCTATTGTCTTCAAATGACTCTCTACATCCTTACTAGCAATTATTACATCATCAAGATAAACCGATACGTCTTCAACATCTCCTAAGATTTGCAGCATTAAACGTACAAACGTTAAAGGAGCCGAAGTAAGACCAAACGGCATTACCTCGAATTGCAAATGTTCTTTGTGAGTACTGAATGCTGTGAGATGCTTGGATTCTTCATCGAGAGGAACTTGCCAATATCCACTTAGTAGATCGAGGCTAGAAAATACCTTGGCACCTCCTAATTGAGCTAACATGTCATTAATGACTGGCATTGGCATTCGATCAGGGACGGTGTGGGAATTCAATTTCCTATAGTCAATTACCATCCTCCAATTACCGTCTTTCTTTGGAACTAGCAGTAAAGGTGAATTATAAGGTGACTTAGAAGGTTATTATTATTATTAAAGTAGTTTAACCAGACCACTGAGCTGACTTTCAGCTCTCATAGGGCTGGCCCGAAGGATTTGATTAAAATACTAGGTCTAGGCCTGAAGTCAAGCGCTAGGACCCAATAGATCATCCAATACTAAGATGAATGAATTAAAATGAAATTAAAAACTGCACATAGGCACATGCTCTCATACAATAAATACATTTACTCAGACTTCCTTACATACATACCTAAACGATATATTAAAATTCAGAATATAAATTAAACAAAATTTTAAAAATTCTTCTTTTTTGTAAAATTCAAATGTTAAAAGGATTTTCATATTTTTATTATTTACTTATTTTTATATTTTGTTAATTAAATTACAGTTTTTCAAGAACATCAAAATTGGAATGATTGAAAATGTGAAAGACTCTGACAAAATTTCTTTCACTGACCTATTTCCAAAAGTAGACATTCGTTGTCGGTCATACTTTGAACATTCACATAACACATAACAGCATTCTGAGCACTCAGGAGCCGGGCCATGTGGGCTGCTCATTAAGTGCCCATGTGTCAGACGAGTATGACCTATTCTGAGGTGTGTTAAAATTACTTGTGCGTGTCTCTCTCTTTGATATGATGAACTCCATTTTTTAACATTAGGTTTTAATTCTTTCAGTTTATTACTTTCAGGTTCTTCATCCCATATATGTTGCCATTTATTTATGATACCCATTTTTATGTGAGTTACATAATCTGTAACAGGGATATTCACATTTGATCTTGTCATGTGAGTTGCTGCTTTAGCTGCTTTGTCTGCTTCTTCATTTCCTTTGATCCCTACATGCGCAGGGATCCAACATATTTCTACATTTTTTCCATTATCATATGATTTATGGAGATATAATTTAATTTGTTGTACTATATTATTATTAGATTTGTAACTTTGAATAGCTTCTATAGCGCTTCTTGAATCACTGAAAATTACAAAATTATTGAATGATGATTCTTTAATTATTTTTATAGATGATGCAATTCCATACAATTCTGCTGTAAATACAGAAGCATTATTAGGAAGAGAGAACTGATAAGTTTTGTCTTGGGACACTGCAGCATATCCCACTCCGTGTTCTGATTTAGATCCATCTGTATATATTGCATAATGTGGACCTTTTCGGTTTATATGCTCTATTGTATGCTGTCTATGGTGTTCTGTTGTATATGAGTTACTTTTTGATAAATACTTGAGGTGTGTGCAAATTCTCGTTTTATTCATTGTCCAGGGAGGAGGTGATTTTACTATTACAGGCACTTGTATATTTATATTCAGCGACTCAAACAATCTCCTAGCTCTAATTGGGAAAGGTGGTGGATGGTTGTTTATAAATACATCTCTTAATTCAAATAGTTTTTTGGTTGGAGAATCGCTAGTTTGAATTCTTAAAGCACTTTTCATTGTTACTAGCTCTCTATGGAGAGACAAAGTCAGTTCACCACATTCAACTTGTAACGATGATTTTGGCGATGATCTAAAGGCTCCTGAGCATATTCTAAGGCCTTCATTATGAACAGGGTCTAACATTTTCAGAACTGCATCAGATGCCGAGCCATATGCTTTGCTTCCATAATCAATGATGGACAGAACTGTTGCCTTATATAGCACAGTAAGGGTATGTCTATCGGCTCCCCAAGTAGTGTTCGATAGTTTTCTAATTAGATTTAATGCTCTTTTACTTTTAGATTTTACATATGTAATGTGGGCTCTCCAGTTCAAGTGGGTATCAAATACTAATCCCAAAAATTTTGCTGTTTGGCCAATTGGTATACTATGGTTTCGGATTTTTAAATCTATTTCTTCACCTTTTTTCCACTTTTTATTTTTATAAAACATGATTGCTTGAGTTTTATCGATGGAAAATTTAAAGCCTACAGATGAGGCCCATTCATCTATTTTTACTATGCTTTTATTAATGATTCGTTCTGCATGTTTTATTCTTGATGCTGAATAATATATGGCAAAATCATCCATGTACAGGTTACTTTTAATGCCAATAGGTAGATTTTTACTGATATCATTGATTGCTAAAGTAAACAGTGTTCCACTAAGGACGCTTCCCTGTGGAACACCGTTTTCAAGTGGAAATGTTCTAGACAGATCATCATCAATTCTCACCTGAAAATTGCGGCTTGTCAAAAAGTTCTGTATAAACCTAGGTAGATGTCCACGGATGTTGTTGTTCTGTAAAGTTTTTAATATAGCATACCTCCATGTGGTATCGTATGCCTTTTCAATGTCAAAAAAAACAGCTACAGTAATTTGTTTTCGTTCAAAACCTCTACGTATATGGTCTTCTAAGTTACAGAGAGAATCCAATGTGCATCTATTACACTGTGACCCAAACTGAGTGGGAGTCAAAATTTTATTTTCTCGAATGTGCCATGTTAGTCGAGCATTTACCATTTTCTCTAACAATTTGCATAAGCAGCTTGTTAAAGAAATTGGTCTGTAATTATTTACGTTACTGGGATCTTTTCCAGGTTTGGGGATTGGAATTATTATATCTTTACGCCATTCATCTGGAAATAAATTTTGAAGCCATAAATGATTATAAAACTGTAATAAGTATGACTTTGCCAAAGGTGCTAAGTGGCAGATCATCTCAAAACAAATATTGTCACCTCCAGGAGCAGATTTATTGCTGTTCGAGAGAGCATATTCCATCTCTGACATACTAAATTTTCTATTATAATATATATCGTCAATTGTTTCAAAATTTATTGTTATTAATTCTATTTTATTTTTTTCTGTGCGGAAGTGTTCATCTAAATTCTTATCACTACTTACATTTGCTAAATTTTCTCCCATTATATTACTTATTTCTTTTGGATCAAGTGTTCTTTTCCCATCCTTTAATATGGCATGTCTAGGTGGTTTGACATGGGTACCATTTATTTTCCTGAATTTTTCCCATATTTTTTGTATGGGAGTATTATTAGAGAGATCTGATACGTATTTCCTCCATGAAATGATTCTTCCTTGAATTACTTCTTTTTTAAATTTTGCAGATATTTTGTTGTATATAGGTTTTAATGTTTCAATTTCTAGTAATAATATAGTCATTTTTTTTAAAGTTCTTTCTAATATTGGTAATTTTTTATTCATTTTATTGAACTTTCTATTCAAATTATCTAATCGTCTCCCTATTGAATGTTTCATATTTATTAATTCTGTTAACTCATCAGACCACCAGGGAACTTTGTGTTTTGTTGGATGGGGTTTTGACTTTGGTATTGCTTTATCAGCAGCATTTTTAATGAAATCAACAAGAAATTTATTAGTTTCATTATGGTCTTTTAAATATTCAAATTGTGGGATATTTCTAGTGTGCATTTCATATCGCTCCCAATCTGCTTTATAAATGTTATAGTGAGGGACATGTTTTGCAGGATTATTTTGCAATAAGGAAATTAGTATTAGGAAATGATCACTGGTGTACAAGTCATCAACTGTATTCCAATCCAATCTGTCAACTATGCTTGTTGTACATAAAGTTAAGTCTACTGAGGAAAATGTTCCATGTGCTTTTGAAAAATATGTGCTAATTTCGTCATCATTTATACAGCACATGTCGTTGGAATCCATGAACTCTTTTATTTTACTACCTATTCTATTTGAGTTTGTACAATGACAGTCCCATATTGGGTTGTGGGCATTAAAATCACCTACTATTAATGAAAGGTTCCTTGGTATTGTTAAGTAAATCTTTAAGTTTATCAATGTCGTAACTTTTATTAGGTTGGTTATATAAGTTATAAATTATGTAATTATCATTTTTTATTCGTATTTTAATACTTGATATTTGCAAGTCAGTAAAATTTACAGGTACTCTGTCATAACATACTTTATGTACATATATAGCAGTACCTAAATTTCCTTCTTCTTCTCTAGATGTAGATACTAAGGTATATTTACCTATTGTTGATATTGTTTTGTTGACATGTTGTAAACATATCATCATTGGTTCATATTCTTTTAATAACCGTTGTATTTCTCCTAGGTGTAATCTGGTCTGTAGACCATTGACGTTCCATTGTATAATATAACTATTGGAAATATTTTTTTTTTATAGCGGTCGGGTTTTACTCTCTTTTTTTGTATTATCAATTTGGAATTTTTCTAATAATTTACTCACGACATTCATCTGTTTTTCCTTATAATAGACTAAGTGCTCAACGCACATGCACCCTTTTTCATGGTTACTCAAATCTGTGTTTTTTTTTTCTATATTTCATAAAATTTCTTATAATGTTTGTTAAACCATCTTTTGTTATGCTTTTGTTGTTATTGCATAATTTAATGAAACAATCATTACATCCACAAGTATTATCATGTGTATTTCTCTTTTCATTTGCTCTTGTACCAATTACTGGAGAAGGAGTAATCTCTTCTCCCTTGACATAATCATTATCATCTATGGTATGATTCTCTTTCACTTCTTCAGTGTTCTCGACATTTGCCTTCATAGGTTCTATTATTATTTTAGGAGATAAAGGTATATTCTTAGCTTGTTTTTGTTCCTTTTTCATCTCCATTATCTTTGGTTTAACTGATGTTTCTCTATTAATAGTTGGTTTCTTGGTTTGGGTGGTGTTCTCTCCAAAGGTCTTTTTTTATCTTTAATTTCCTGTCTATCTCTACCCTCTTCTGTTACTTTAGTAGCAGCATCCTCGTGTGTTTCTATCTGCATTAATATTTCAAATGAATTGAATAAAATATTATCCATCTCATTTGTATCTGTTTCTTTATTCTTTAGCATTTTATTTTTTATTTCTAAATTATTAATTTTTTCTTGAGGTTTACTTTTCTGTGCTCTGTTATTTCTATCTGTTTCCGTTTTTGCTTAATTTTTTGCTCTTGTTATTGAGGAATATGAATGTTTCTTAGATGGATCTTGCATTCCTCTCACTTTTAATTCCAATTTAGCCTCTTTGATAGACATCCCTGTTCGTTCTTGCAACATTTTCAACTCAGTATTGTATATGTAGTACACACACTTCTTGGACCTAGCATGATGATCCTGTCCAAAGTTTACACATTTTGGTTCACTACATTTCCATTGTATGGCATGTTCGTTAGATCCAAAATAAGCACATACAGGTTCATTATGACAGTTTTTCTTTGTGTGTCCATACTTACTACAATTTTGACATTGTAGCGGTTTGGGAACATAAGGTCTCAATTCTCTATTTTGACCCCCAAAATTTTTTTTTTGAGGTAACTCTTGACCCTCAAATTTTATTTTTGCAATTCTTAATGCTTTATTATTTTGTTTACTTGGTATTATATGTACCTCACAGTCTTGGATTTTGGTATATCTCATTTTAAGAGAGTCCAACAGTATATTTTTGTCAACCGGTTCATCATTATTTTCAGGAAGTACAATAGTACCCTGAATGCTGTTCATAGTGTCATGCTTCTTTACTTTTACATTTACATTGTCAACACTTTTTATTGACAGATAGTCCTCAGACTGGTTTTTGGTTGTGGCTTCTATAAGCCACGTCTTCATTTTTATTTGTCTAAACGACATTTCTGTCGTTGAGTGTCTTTTTAATAAGAAGTTTTCTAACTTTAGGGCTGATATTTGCTGTTCTGTTTCCATGGTTAGAAACCTTGACCAACTTCCACTCCCAAAGAGGGAGTCGAAGTGAGTCAAGGTTGGGTCAAGACGATATTTACTTTTTTTTGATTTGTTGTGCACTGGAGCATAAGGTTCCAGTGTGATTATATTTGGATTCTTTATTGTTTTTTCCAAAGAAAGGTTGTTACAAGAGGTTCCATCGGTCGTCATCTGTGCCGAGTCACTACCATCAAAGGGCCCAGGGGTACTCGAATCTTTATTTTCACTTTGCATAAAGATTTGAGGGAGGAGAAAAAAAATAACCTGAAAACCTTAAAAAGATATCATCAGCCTTTCATGGAGTTCATTCCTCCACTAATGGCACAAGTGAGAACCGACTCCCAAATGTCCGCATCCCTACCCTACCCCAAAGGGGATGGCACAACATGATTAGAGTGGCTCAAGTGTAAGCCAACCCGCTTGATAGGACTGAGAGCATTACTAGAATACAATCATCCCCACCCTAATCACATTATGGGCAAACCGGACAGAATGCCGAGAGTCCTATTCCCAGAACTAGACCCCCCTGGAATCCGTGGTCCAGTCCCGTAGAATAGTTCCGCCTGAAAACTCAGGTCCGAACATTATCGGGCAGTTGATGGTCCTGCCACGGTTCTCACTATTTAGCTTCGGATATAAACCCAATCCCAGCTATGATACCTTTTCCTATTTACCAGGTCCAAGAAATTTGTACGAAAGTGAAAATATCCACGCCATTTAAATCGAAAGGTTTGTAGGTGATCCGTCAGGGCCCGGGCTCTTATTCTTCGTAAGAACGAAGAAGAAAAGCCAGGGCCCCTTACCCTCTCACCATGTGAAGGAACCTACTTCGAGGGGGTGACTTAAAAGGAATTACGACTCCATCTTCCTTCATCTCTTCAACCATCTCGTCTACGATGGGTCTTTGACTTATTGGAAGTTTGTAGTTAGGTACATAAAAGGGTCTAGCACCTTCTTCTATGACTATTTTGTGCTGCAGGACATCTGTCCTTCCTAACTTATCTCCTGTTACCGCTACAACACTCCTATATTTCTCTAATATCTGTATTAACCTGTCCCTACAATGAGGAAAATCTGTATTATTTACTTCCCCTTCTAATTTAACTCTTGTGTCAGCTACAGAGACAAATGCTTTTTCACTTAGGGTTAGTAAAGGGTTAGTAATCACAATTCCCTTACAGAATTCTATGCCGGCATGCAATTCTAGTCTCTTGTCAGAATAATTATACACATAAGTCGTACAATTTCCACCATTAAGTCTTACTAGGGGATTGTCCATTTTCACAAAGTCTGGTAAGTCTTCATTAACTAATAACACATCTGTATCACCTAGGTTTTTATCTGTTACAATTCTAAGACAAACCTTTGTAAGACCTTGCGGATGCAGCTTAACGCTATTGTGTAATCTAAATTTTACAAGATTATCATCGGCAGTACTAACTAAGCAGATTTCTTCTGCATTCTGTACATCGGCAGTGTAACAGACATCAGTATCATCTGAACTTTCATCTTGTGGTATCACAGAACTTATCTCTATCATTTTCAGGTTGCCTAACAGCGACACCTCATTGAGGTACTTCTCTTTCGTATCTTCTCCTATTATTAGGTTACTACCTTCTATTAGCGTGTCAGGATCGTCAGGTTGGGAAAAAGAACTAAGTTCTTCGGAGGTATCTACTTGTTGTGCACTTGAGTCATCAGGTTCATACCTGCTATCTGAGAATTCCTCCTGAGTGGCTTCTAGGCTTTGAAAAGCAGTTTTACTATTTTCTCCTTTTTCTTCTATCATTGAATTTCTACACACTGTCCTACCCAGGTTAGCATTAAATTCCATTTCTATCTGTTGGATGTCTACTTCTTCAGATGAGGCTGTCTCAGGTAAAGTGATCAAGTTTATCTGAAACTGTTCCTCTTCTTCAAGAGAGCAAACATTTCCTCTATCAATTTCCTTGATAGTTATTCTTCCATTGCTACAATCTAGTGTAATTCCACATCTTTTCATAGCCTGGAAGGAAAATAGAGCTTGAGCTGGAAAATATTTCTCTTCCAACACCACAAACTCTTCCCTGTATTTCTTATTTAGAATTTCTATCTCTAAATTGACATTGCCTATAGCCCTTATTTGCTTTCCAGCGATCGCCTTTATGGTCCTATAGGATTTTTTTATTTGGGAAAGCTCACAACCTATATGTCCTGTTAAAGTGCCTTTATCTATGATACTTACAGTACTGCCTGTATCCAGCAATATGGAACTCAGTACACCTTCTAAGTGTACTTGTATGATAGGCAACTCTTCCTGACACGTATTAAAATTCTTTACAGAAAACACTATTTCATTACTTCGAGTAATGTCTATTGGGGACACATCCTTATTCAATGTCACTATTTCTTTCTGTAAGGATGGACCTTTCTGCTGCGCTCTCTGTGATTGTCACTGAGAATCCCCTTGATTTGGGTTACTGGGGGAGGTATTCTGATTATTAGGCTGAGTATTGTGGTTATTTTGAGACCCCTGAGAATTTCCCTGTCTGTTGTACCAACAGTTCTGGATAAAATGTCCTGTCTTATTGCAATTCGAACACCATTTGTTTCTTCTACAATTCTGTGTTGTATGGTTGGAATAACCACAATTTCCACAATTTAATCTCTGCCTATTTGACTGTGGCCTATTATTCCCTGAATTTTGGCCTTGACTAGCTCCCCTCTGTCCAGGAGTCCTGTTATTTCCACTGTTATTTCCATTAGTTCCAGTGGTATTCCCATTGTTACCTCTATTTGGCGGCCTACCTTGATTGTTTCTGTTTGATTGATTAAATCTCCTATTGTTGTTCCCACCGTTTCTATCAAACGAATTTCTGTTTCCCAGATGCCTAGACCTAGCTTGCCCTGATTGGTTTCTACTGGACTGATTGCTATTATTTCTTGGGCTTCCACTAGCTACGGTTCCCGTAAAGTCTGCACTACTACTTGATGAATTCTGTTTTACTTTCCTTTCTATGTACATCAAGGTTTGTACAATTCCATCATTTGGCTTCCTATCACAGTACTTCTTTAAGGCTACTCTTTCTTCCTTACCCAAAGCATCGTAGATTGGTCCTAATGACATATATCTAAGTACCTTGGATATACTAGCTAAATCTGTTTCATCATCATCAAATTCATCCTTCCTTCCAACAACAATTCCTACAGCTTTCATATCTGTCGTCACTCTATCTATAGCTTCTTCTACTCTAGTGGCTAAAACTAAGTGATTACCCTCATATTTCTGATGATGGAAAGTTCCTATGTTGTACCATGGATCTTTCTGTGCTTCTGGTTGCCAAAACTGTAAGCACTGTTTCTTTAATTCGTTAAACAGAGTAATTTTCCTAAAAAGTACTGAATGAAGAACTGTGTGTGCATCACCATGTTCCATACTAACATACAAGAGTGCTTCATCTATTTTCTTTCCCTCATCTGTGATACCAGCAGCTGAAATTCTGCTTTCTGTGTCTGCCAACCATCGATTTACACCATATTCTTCTAATCTACTTTTATCTACATTACATGGGTCTACTGTTCCATAAAATCTAGTGGCTTGGGTGATTATTGCCGCTTGCGCCATGGTATAGCCTCTAGGTACAATCGAATTTGTGGGGTTAGTGGTTACAACTAAAGGGTTAGGCGCATTAATTATTGGTGAACTAAGTGAGGGACCCTGACTACGAGAACGTCTGGGTCTAGTATTACTAGGATTAATTTGTCTAGAAAGTCGTTCAGGTACAGGTCTTAGGTTATATTGAGTCTGGTCTTCGCCTCTTGTCTGTTGCAGTCGGGAAATTACTTCATCAAAAGAGTCATTCATATTAACTCATAAAATATTCAATGATTCCAGGAATGAAAAATGAATGAAAAAAAAAATTTGAGAAGCAGGTACTTACTTCAGTTTTATGTTGCCTATATTCTTAGTGACTATATTCCACTTCAATTGCAATTCAAATTTTTCCTAACTCATTCCTTCATAGGACTCTCTCACAATCTGAAGAAGTCTGATATTAGTTTTGGACATTACAATTGTTTGGGTTCCACTGCAAAATGCTGCGCCAAGTGTATAAAAAAAAAATTATTATGATAGAATAATTTAAACAGAATTGTCTCTAGCACCAAGTGAACGAAAATGTCTATTTCGTGAGAAAAAATGACTAAATTTGAAAAAAAATTATTTCCTTCGTACAACAATAAGGAAATATTATTCAGATAATTACTTAAATTATTTGTTTAAAAAAAATTATTTGCGCACTGCAGGGAAAAATAATTATATAAAAATTTCACGCACAAAAAAAAAAAAAATTAATTATTCACAGAAAAAAAAATTTTTTCTTGATAATTCCCCGATGCTAGGAATGAATGATTACTATTCAAATAGCTTCGTGTCGCCTTGCACTTGAAGATAGCGCTGATTGCACTTGAGCGCAATTGTCTTTGTCTTCCAGCGATAATCGGCACAGCTTGGCCGACTTCCGGTCTGCTACTCGCTGAATTTGTCGAAGAAAAATTTTGAATCCTTCCGAACTGTTGATTGAAGACGCAACTTCCTCTCGGGAGGTGGTTATCAACGCGTTGACTTCTAAAACTGTATCGCTGTTCCGAATTCTTCACTATCGTCCGTCGCCGTCTTCCGCTCTCGTTCGTCGCCGTCTTCCGCTAATTTCCGCTAAGTCTCCCTTTTAGCGACCAAAATTTGTGGGAATTTCGTGTATTTAAGTCCGTACACGATAGAAAAGTTCACTGAACTGACGTAGATATTAGCGACTTTCATACATCCGCCAACACTGTTTGTTTTCGTCAGTCTCCACTGCTGCGATCGGTGAAGTTTAGCGCGAGTTGCCGCTAGTCTCATAAAATTCATTATACTTATTATAAAAATCACCGCTGGTCTATACCGTGATTATTACTATGGTTCTTATTATGGTGACAGTTAATTATTAAACTGAAGTTGTTGTTGATCTTATGCGAACGTTCGGAAACTTCAAACTGACAGAGATTTACCGCTGTCAATTTTTCACTCCGTTCGACACAAAAGGTTTCACTACGTGGAATATTTCGTTCTGCTTCGTTCCCTTTTGCTACCTTCTAATGCTGTGTTGGTGTTTCTAGTGCTGAAGACTGTCTTGAAATTATTTGCGCTGTTAAATTGAGAGTTAGTTTTAGCGCAGTCACTGCTCACTCTCTGTAAATTTCTCTAGGGCCGTGAACATTTATTGTTTTTCAAATGTGCGCTGGGCGAAATCCATCCCACCGCTTGCCACCAATTATGTTGCGCATATTTACTTTTTATGTTGTGGTATGCGTTCCCAAGTATGAATGACTCTGCTTCTTTTATTGTGTTGATGTTCTGTTAAAGTCGAGAACTCCGTTACTTATAGGACGCAAGAAACTTGGTAAATAATTCTTCTCACACTTGGTAAATCTGTTTACATTGTTATACTTTTCAGGGGGGGTGGGGTTTAAATGGATTCACCGGGCACTTTTTACATTATTTTATTCTTTAACACTAATCGCCACACGGCCAGCCACACTGGACTTAGAAATTTCTCTTGATATCAGAGAGGAGAGCGACACAGATCTTACTTAAAAGGGGTTCAAGTTAACTCTAACTAAAAATTGATCAGAATGAACTCTGGACCTATGTTGAATAAAACTCCGCCTCTTTGAGGACGTCTACTTTAATTTTAATGGTTCAATTTCAACTCCCACTTTTGGCAAGGACAAATCAGGTCAATTTTGCTGACCTTTTCATTCGTAATCATTCTTCTAGCTCCTCCTTACTTTCCCATATCGTTGGTTTGTTTTGGCAAACTCCAATTTACTTGGTCTCATGGCTCATCATTTTAAATTATCAACACTGTCTCTCTCTCTCTCTCTTTCTCTCTCTCATAATCCCGATCAGTGAATTTCCTACTTATTCACTGTAGAAATACTTTTAAATTCAATGCATAACACAGGATTTGTGTGAAACTCTTTGGATTTTTCATACCTCTTGACTTGGTAGAACAAGTTAACAACTCTATGGATTTTTCAAACCTTCTTGGTTCAATACCATGTTCAGTTTTTTTTTTAGTTACAATCATAAATAGGTTTGAATTTCTGTCAAAACTAAAAAGAATAAAAAAAAAATTAAAAACATGCTTATATTAAAATGCACTAAAAAGTTCAAAATAACTTTTTGAGACACACCAAGATTTTCTTACAATTATTTTCTCAAAAATAAAGCGTGAACGCCAAACAGGGAAGGAAATTCTACAAGAAATAAAAAAAAAAGTATTTGTAGCATTTACTTCCGTGTTCGACGCCCACGCTTTTATTTTTGTAGGCATGATTAATTTTAAGAAAATCCTGGTGTCTCTCAAAAAATGTTGTACTTTTTAGTGCATTTTAATAAAAGCGTGTTTATTTATTTATTTATTTTTTATACAGACAATCTTCCTGTAAGGTACACATGATCAGTGTTTTCATTCTCCGATTTTACGATTCTACAGATATTAGGCCGTAGATTGCGCCAGGCATATGAATAGCAGGGCTATGTTATACTGTACAAGCACGCAGTGTTCCGGAACTCACGTTCAATAAAGACATAATTGAAAAGTGGCAGTGCAATAAGTCAAGCTGTAAACGGTAATCGGTAGTAGTGATGTAGTGAAATACTAAAAGCTCAAACAGTAAAGCAATGAATAATTTTTATAGTAAGAAGACTCACTTATTAAAGAAACACTTGTGTTATGATAATAGTTGCAAGAGTTACTAGTTTCTACTTTGTGTGTGTGTGTGTGTGTTTGCGTGTGTCTGTGTATGTAATGAAATGTGCTGTTATTATCGCTGAAAATATGTCTTATAATATCGGAGTTATTACGAGAGAGAGAGAGAGAGAGAGAGAGAGAGAGAGAGAGAGAGAGAGAGTAATCTGATAATTATTTAG
>JANJGK010004061.1:37500-70175 GCA_039081455.1 Macrobrachium rosenbergii | reverse complement strand
ATATATATATATATATATATATATATATATATATATATATATATATATATATATATATATATATATATATATATATATATATATATATATATATATATATATATATATATATATATATATATATATATATATATATATATATATATATGTGTGTGTGTGATGTGTGTGTGTGATGTGAGTATATATATATATATATATATATATATATATATATATATATATATATATATATATATATATATATATATATATATATATATATATATATATATATATATATATATATATATATATATATATATATATATATGTGAAATTTTTTTATCACACTGTGATTTATATACAATCATGAAGCTACAAATGTCGCTTAATATCCAATTCACGCTACCTCGGGAATATCTCCTATGGAGAATTATCACCGAAGGAGAGTTTATATAAGTGATAAATGAATTGATACTGTCGGGACGTGAACCCTTGACACGGACCTATTCAGCGACTTCAGTAGACGTTACCACCTCACGGTGGTAACTTGTACTGGCGTCTCTGAATAGGTCCGTGTCAAGGGTTCGCGTCCCAATGGTACCAATTCATTTATCACTAATATAAATTCCCCTTCGGTAATAATTCTCCATCTGAGATATTCCCGAGGTAGCGTGAATTTGATATTAAGCGACATTTGTAGCTTCATGATTATATATATATATATGTATGAGTTTTTACTAATCTTTACAATACAATCCACATCACAAAAACTGATAAATCGAATAGTATTGTAATCTTAGATAAAGTTGACTACATATCACGTATGCAAGCCCTATGGGATGATGATACGACATACAAAAAACTAACAAAAAATCCCCTTGATCAAGTCATTAAAAGTTTCAACAGCACAGTGAAAAAAAATCCTTAAAGATAAAAAAGAACTAATAGGTCAGTTGTCGGTAAAATTTCCCTTACTTATACGGATTAGTAAAAACATACAAAGAAAACAATCCTATGCTGCCTATTATCAGTACTGTTGGCTCAATATCACATAAACTTTCGAAATTTATTACCAAACTCTTGTCTCCGTTACTTGGAACTATCTCAAATTCTCACATATATAATAGTCTAGATTTAGTTGATAAATTAAACAAAATCACTTTTTGCCCCACTGATAGATTCGTTAGTTTTGATGTTTGTTCCCTTTTTACTAAAGTCCCTATAGATTCCATTTTAGAGTATCTTAGTAATGAATTAATCCATCACGAATTACGTCTACCTGAAAGTCATATAATTTCTCTCACTAGGTTGTGCATTTGTGATTGTAAGTTTATATTCAATGGTGCATTTTACCAACAAATATTTGGTATGGCAATGGGCAACCCTTTATCCCCACTCCTCTCAAACTTGTACATGGAATTCTTTGAAAAACGATATGTACCTAATATCATTTATACTCCTTTAAAGTGGTATAGGTATGTTGACGATATTTTAGCTGTTTTGCCTGCTGGTATTGATGTAAATGATTTACTCATTAATTTGAATAACCAGGTACCATCCACTAAGTTTATGTTAGAATTAGAAAAAGACAATTGCCTCCCTTTCTTAGATGTTTTAATACATAGAGACCCATTTCAATGTAAATTCAGTATTCAAAGGAAACCAACCAACAACTTAACTTATGTCCATTTTTATTCAGGCCATCACCTCAACATCAAAATATCAATTTTTTCCTCTATGTTTTTACGAGCCTTGCACATTGTCAGTCCCCAGTATTTGGATAAAGAAATTGAATACATAAGAAAAATAGGGACAGATTTATGTTATCCTTCACATATACTAGATATTTGTTATAACAAAGCCCACAAAAAGTTTTATAGTGAAAGTAACATGAAGAAAGAAACACCTAAGAACATTCTTAGCTTGCCTTATTTTAGTGGTTTTGAAAACATAAAACCATTGTTAAAACCTTTTAATGTAAACCTCATTTTTTTCTTATAATTTTAATAAAAAATAGCCCTAAAGAAAACAACAACATAAAATATAAAATTCCATGTTTGGATTGCCCTTCTTTTTATACTGGCCAATCTAGCAAAGATTTAGATGTACGTATTAAGCAACATAAGTATTCAGTCAAAACTGGACAAGCATCCAATGATATATTCATTCATTTCAGTGAAAACTCTCACAGGATAAATTGGACTAAAAGTTCAGTGATTGCCAGATCGAAAGATTTCTCTTCAAGAAATCTATTGGAGTCCGCTATTATCCAGCTTACTTCCAGTTGTAATTTTAATCTTAGCCCTGGCATGTATTATTTGGACCCCTGTATTAGAAAAATGTCCAAGAATGACCTAAAAGATAAAACCACTGACTTAATTACAAGGTAGCTACTTGATATATATTTTCTGTATATCTGTATGTTTAATATAATTTTTTTTTATTTGTAAAAATGTTCGTCTTGCAAAAAGTTATTATTGTTTACAAAAAAAAAAGAGAATTATTGTGTTGTACTAAAACTTTTTAGGTGGTCAGTCACGAACCTATATAATCTTTTAATTGTTCTGTCCCTGCTCCTGAATGGTTGATCCTGATCCTTTGTAAAAACCTCTTAAATATTTAATCCTGTTTTGGCAGTTCTCCTAATTCTTCAATTGTGTTGGATTCCAGGTACATATGTTTCCTTTATAATCCCCATGTGTAATTTATATGAGCTTTCTTTGTAAACATACTTTTATATTTCTTCAGGCTGCTAAGTAAAGGACTAGCGTCGAAAGGCCTCGCAGCACTCCAGTGTTTCCGTTTCCTTCGTGGATTTTATCTTTATTTATATATTCATCACGTTCCATATTATATATATATCTATATATATATATATATATATATATATATATATATATATATATATATATATATATATATATATATATATATATGATTATTATCACTTTTGTACGTGATTCATTTATCACACATTACCACAGGTGAAAAATAAGAAACGGGGTGTAGGTCCTGACCGGTTTCGACTTTATTTCCAAGCCATTGACGAAGGAAATAAAGTCGAAACCAGTCAGGACCTACACCCCATTTCTTTTCTTTCACCTGTGTAACGTGCGATATATATATATATATATATATATATATATATATATATATATATATATATATATATATATATATATATATATATATATATATATATATATATATATATATATATATATATATATATATATATATATATATATATATATATATATATATACATATATATACATATATATATATATATATATATATATATATATATATATATATATATATATATATATATATATATATATATATATATATATATATATATATATATATATATATATATATATATATATATATATATATATATATATATATATATATATATATATATATATGTGTGTGTGTGTGTGTGTATGTAAATAAGTGCAGCACTTATTTGAACCAGTCAATAGCCGTTAGTAGGCCTCCGTACCTCCTTAACCCCCCTTAACATCGCACCATCCAGAAAACAATACTAGAACCCCTTTCCCCCCCATCACGCGATGGGGAGACATGTAGGGAGTGGGAAGGGGCAAAAAGGGCATTTAGAGCTAGGGAACAGATAGTCTTTTAATCTGTAGGCATATAATGATAAGTGTGCTTTTCCCCTGCCCTCCTTGCTGGCCTTTTGACATGCTTGCAGGTGTGACTTCAGTAGAATCATTTTCTAGGCTACGTTATGTTTTGTATTTAAGAACTGTATTGGGTGATCTGTCATAGGAAGATTTCCTTTCTCTTAGTTTGAGCAGGGCTAACTCAGAACGTCTCTTTCAGGAGGGACACGTGGCACGATCGCAATCCATGCTTCAATACCCCGCCTGCCACCCAAATTCTGATAATTCCTGGTCGCAGTCAGTTACCATTTTCGTTGTGGCCCAATGTTCATATGAATTATTCTTCCGTCCTGGAGCTCCATCATTTGTATTACCTGAGACTATTTCACGTAATCAGGGCAAGACTGAATGTGACTATTAACATTGAACTGATTGTATTGCATATTGGCCCCATTTTTAATCCACTTGCTTGTTGCCAAATCATTGCATTATTGTTCCCTGTGTCCTATTCTGAATCTGCCCCTTAGTGGTTATGTTGTGTCGTGTCTCACTGTTGATTTGCTAAGTTTCTGTAAATAAATCCCTGTAAATTGGTAAAAGAATTCTAAATTTCCATATGGCGACCTTCCCTATTCAAGTATAACTCCAGGAAATTCTGAGGTAAGTTTTCATATAACTTATTCCTTTGCTCATAAACTGGACTTTCTTGGTTTTGTGGCAGCATCAATTATAGTTTTGATTAAATTTCTCACTAAGGCAAAGGCCAGTTTATGACAGTGATGACCAAAATGCCAGGATTTAGTCAATTAGCGGTAATTAGCTTCGCTATTAAGCTAGACTAGAAAACCAGGAATATATAAAATCGATTATCTCATTCACGATAACCATTTCATTACTCAAAAGCACAGGAAGCGATCGGAGCCGACGTCTTTGGTAAACAGAGTGTGTGCATGTTTTAATATTAAGAATCAGGGAAATAATATTATTTCTTTAAAGAAACGCAACAATTCTCGTATCGTTAAAAGCGTTCATAACAAGGGAACGCATAGGGTTCTTATATTAGCGAAAACAGAGAGGAAGGCGCGAAATGTCCGTTCCTGCAAAATTTCTGGAGTGTAGGTCAGTGTCGAGTTGTAGACGAGTACTTAGGAATTAGAAAGTGTTAGTTAGGGAATTTTGCATGTGTACGCTAGGATCAGTAGCTAGGAGTCTATTTCGGAATAGTTACGGCAAAGAAAATGTACATTTCTTGGTTAGTGATAAATTTTTAAATAACAATTAGTTTACGGGAAACCGTATAGCGATATCTGGCATTTATACGGCCAGCCAGACACAGTTGTGTTGAAATCGCGCATGAGTCAAACTGTCCTGGTGTTGGAAGAAAAACAGTTCCAAGCATAGTTATTTAACGACCCCCCAGTGCATAGTAAAGTATATTAACATAAAGACAGTGCTGATATTCAAAGAGTAATAATTCATTTCGCATTTTAAAACCAGCACTTAGCAAGAAAGTAGAGTTTTTTTTTTTTTCCCTTCCAATTCCACTTCGTTCTGTCGCCGACGAGCAAGACACTATTAATCAGCTGTTTTCCCGCGCGTATTCGTTCCCACAACGTTCGTTCAAGGAACGAGCCTCCTTCTTGTGTGCTTAACGAAATTCGGGAAACTGTGTGAAACAATTTGAAACACCCTTGTGTACCATACCCTAAGTTTTCTATGAGTGCAAGCAGTAGCCATTCCCTAATATACTTAACTTAATGTAATTTCGCAACAATCATTTAATCCTCGCTTAAGCGCTAAATAAAGGGATTAAAATTTCATAATAAATACGTGCCATTACATATCGCTCACCGAGAGAGAGAGAGAGAGAGAGAGAGAGAGATCTTTTTTTTTTCTCCCCCTTCTCTCGTCTCTCGCATTAGTTCATTTTAACACGGGACAGACGTAATTAATTAAGAGTTTGGGAATCAACTCATAAATTATAAAAGGCAGATATAAAGAATTAGATTAATAACAAAACCTGAAATTTCAAATTCATTACCCATTTAAATTTTATCATATACTCAGTACGAAATTTCTGAACGCCTGTGTTTAGCGGATTACTCAAGCAAACCAGCTTTTCTTTCTAAGTGCTTCAACCCAGATCGTTTAGCGTACACTATAAAGCGCAGATATATTATATCTTGTTACGTGTTCCAACTGATGTGCAGGAGTGGGTATATCTTATCTCAGACTTGCGTGTTGCAAGTGCTATAAACCATTGCATATTGTGTGCCTACCTCGTAGCCTACCTGTCCTCATGTCAGGCAGCGCCCACTAGTTCTCATAACTAGCTAACCACTCGTGTCACATCCAGTTTCCATTTCTCTCAGTGCCACTAATCTGTGGGACTGCTAAGCACCCAATCACTGAGGCACTTATCTTTCTCCTTTCACTTTCCTATCTCTTCCCTTCTGTTGGAGTCTCTCAATTACCTTTTATTCCCTACTTATCTTCTGCTCAGGCAGAGTGCCTCACCTTCAGTGCCAATTCATGCACTGACATTTTGCAATGCTCCACGGAGTGCACCAGCACCACAGTGCCACCCAACCAAAGCAACCTCTTATAAGTCATTGCACCTGTATTGAAGAAACAGGGTGCCATACAACCGGTGTTTCCACCCATAAGGACCGCAGCTCCTTCAGGAACACCCCATTAACAGTGCATCCGCCCATAAGGACCATAGAACCTTCAGGAGCACTCCATTTACCAGCATATCCGCCCATAAGGACTCAGACTTCCTTCAGGAACGCTTTCCCCTAGTGTGACCCTCGCAAGGCACACTCCTCCACAGTGCCACCTCATTCAAAGGTACCACTCGTTGAAGTGCCACTAATCTAAGGACACTTCCTCATCATCACAAACCTTTTCCTCCGGGAACACCCAGGTAGCTCACTCAGCACCCCTTCCCCCATCAGCAACATGTCAACCAAGGAGCACCAATACTTTAGGAATATAGGGAAGGAGGACAGTCTTTCCGGCCAGACCCTTCAAAGGTTTGTAAAGGAACAGATCGCTGAGAAGAGAAAGTATGAAGAAGAACAAAGACAGCAAGAAGCCGAGCAGCGGAGAGAAGAAGAAGAAAGAGAAGAGCTGAGAAGGCAGCAAGAAGCCGAGCAGCGGAGAGAAGATGAAGAGAGATAAGAAAGACGAAGACAGCATGAACTAGCCCTCAAAGACAGGGAGCTCGAGTTGGAGAAAGCCAAGAAGGAAAGAGCAGAAGCTTTAGCAGCACAGCAAGCCTCTAGCCCCACTCCATCAGCCACAAATACCTTTCTGTCGACAGTCAATAACCTTGTGGGAAAGTGGACTGAAGACGAGCCGGAACAATGGCTCGAAGAGATCGAGTTCCTCTTCGAGATCTATGACGTCAGCCTGGCTGAGAGGGCCTTACTGCTTACCAAGCACCTAGACGGGAAGGCTAAGGCTGCTCACCGAGCCCTGGAAAGAGATCAACGTGGGGGCATGGCTGCTGTCCGTGAGGCCATCGCTAAGGCATATGAAATCACCCCTGAGAGGTGGAGACAAAGATTCAGAGGTATGGCTAAGAATGTCGGCTGGTCCTGGACGGAATGGGCTTGTCACAAGACCCAAACGGGGACCAGCTGGCTAGAGTCTATGCGGTGCGACACCTTTGAGGATTTGTTCAACCGGACCATGCTGCAGGATCTCTTCTAGTGTGCGCCCGGGCCTCTGGCTGTGTATCTTAATGATAAGCAGCCAGCCACCCTCGAGGAAGCCTGCCGCTTAGCTGATGCCTGGGAGACATACAGTCCTTCCCATGGCACCTTGCAGCGCAAAATAGTGCCCCCCGGACACCTCTCAGGCCTCAATCGCGCGCGGAACGGCCAGCCTAACAAACCTCCGTGCCCCATCTGTAAAAGGTATGGCCATGCCGAAGCAGATTGCCACTATAAAGATAGCAATCCGCAGGGCAACAACTCTCGGCAGCTTACTAGCAACCGTCAGTCCTCCTCTACGCCTAATCCAACACCATTTTCCCAGCACACCGTCACTGCCGGGAAATCCACATATCATCAGGGCCCCTGCCGAGACTGTGGAGCTTCAGGGCACTCTTCTGCTGGGTATCCTGCATGCCCAAAACATGTGGTCACGCCCAGGCACGTGAACATGATCAGTGCCACCGCTTCCTTAGCTGAGCCGCCGGAGAGGGAGAGAACTCACCCTGAGAGGGTCTGGACACAGTCCGTCTCAGTGGCTTCTCTGGATGGTTCCAGCCTCCCAGTGCACCTGCCAACTACTGCCGACACTGGCTCAGACATTAGTCTGATCTATTGGGCCCAGGTGCCCGCCAGTGCCACGGTAGAGGAGCACACCAAGTGGGCCATGACCTGGGTGGACGAACAGTCCCTGACCATCCCCACAGTGGAGCTCAGGGTGATTACCCCTTGGAGCAATAAGGTGCATCGTCTTGGCGTTGTCAAGCTTATTAGGCACGGAGTGGAGTTCCTGCTTGGTTGAGACATCCTCTGGGGATGTCCCACCCCCACACCACTCTCTTGCCTGACTGCTTCCGCCAGCACCTCCAGCACCACATCTTCAGATAGGGACACAGCCTTTGTGACAGCTGTGCCCCCGTCAGCTGATACTAATCCACCACAAACACATTCTAGGCCTAGTCCGCGGGTCTTGCGACCGGACGACAACCAAAGAAGTACACCCTCATCACAAAGGGACCGAACAAATTAACGCTGCAGGACCTGCAACGTAAGGGGCCTTTCGGAGAGATGGGCAAAGTGCCCCAGTAGGCTAGCCGCAGCGGCCAACTCCACAGAACTAAGAGGCCCAGTCCTCTCATTAAGACAGGAATCGCTGTCCAAAATCATACCAGGGACTCTGAGGGGTCTCGATCGCCCGGGTCCCCCTTCAGCTTTGTCTGACATCAGTTCGCTGCCAGTGTCCCTTGCAAGCACTGGTCAGTGCCAAGCTCCACCCATCTTGACTGGAGACTCCTTGCCAAGCGTACTTCCCGAGCCTGTGCCTGAGTTAGTGCCAGTGCCAGACCCCGAACATGACTTGGATCCTCCTACAGGAGATCCACCAAATATCACCACTGTGATCATAGCACAGTGCGAACCTTAGACCCCTGATGTTTCTTCTTCCCACACTCTTCCACCTGCTGAGGACGACCCTCTGGCAGGCCTGGACGTTACCTCTCTTCTGGTCGACCAGGAACTGTCCAGCCAGGATGCAGACGCTGGTTTCCTTCCCACGACGGTTGTCGCAGCAGCCGAAGTAGGAGGCCAGCCCATAGCCTTCGAGGCTGCCCCTGATCCTGCTCCTGACGGCACTCCTGGCCGTTCTTCAGAGTCAGTATCCTCATCGCCCCCTAGGAATGGCCTAGCCAGACCCTGGAGGCCCCTGAAGAAGAAGAAGGGGCGGAAGAAACTTACTTAGTGAGTCAGAGCCATAAGCTCTCTTGGCACTCGTGCCCGTTGGCACAGTGCCACTTCCATCTCAGAGCGATCCTGGCACCTGCCCAGAGAGGGTAGCCTGTGTGACCTCTGAGCCCATAGCATTAACCATTAACCACTGAGGCCTTTGTACTACTAACCTTTTTCCAACTAACCTCCTTCCAATCCACTCTAGACTCAAACTCTTATATTACTTAATCATACATTGTGAATTACCCTTTAGGTTCGTCATGTTGCAATTTGTTGCGTGTTAATTGTAAAGCGTAGTGCCGATCATAACTCAGTGCATGCCATTCGTTAGTGCCAGCTCGTGCAGTGCCAGAGTCGTGGGGATAGTAGGTTAGGTTAGGTTAAGTGTTTACAGTGTGCATTTGTCTAGGCATAGATTTCTCCCATCATCCTAGCCAGTGAGTAGCCATATCTATACCCTTAGGTCGGTTAGGCCTGTAAATTAGCCAATTCAGAACCCCTCTTAGCAGTTAGGTAGGTTCCTTTAGATGTGCAGAGCCACAATCCACCTTATGTAGGGTCACGGGCCAGTCGGGAGGAATTAGCTAAGACCCTCACACCCGAAAGGGTGTGAAGGGCCTTTTTTAAGGGGGGACCTGTCAAGAATAAACCTCCCTCCTTTCCTGTATATTTAATTCCAGCAATCAATTATGAGTTAATCTGTTATTCCTCTGCCTTTCGAATCGGGCGTCTCAGGGAAACTGCGCTTATTTGAACCAGTCAATAGCTGTTAGTAGGCCTCCGTACCTCTTTAACCCCCCTTAACATCGCGTCATCCATAAAACAATACCAGAACCCCTTTCACCCCCATCACACGATGGGGAGACATGTAGGGAGTGGGAAGGGGCAAAAAGGGCATTTAGAGCTAGGGAACAGGTAGTCTTTTAATCTGTAGGCATATAATGATAAGTGTGCTTTTCCCCTGCCCTCCTTGCTGGCCTTTTGACATGCTTGCAGGTACGGTTGGGCCCCGCCAGACGCCCGAATACGCTCTGCTTTTGATAAGAAGGATAGAGACGTGCTTCTGACTTCATCTGCGGCGGACGCACTGCGGTTTTCTCCAGCTCCGCTGGTTAGACTGACTTCAAAGGGACCTTGAATGGTTGTAGGCACCAATAACAGTCATAAAAGGTTTGTACGCTTCCAAGTAGTCAAGACCAGCCCTCTCCCCTTTTACGTAACTTCTTAAAAATTCCATTTCTTTAAACTTTAACCTCTCCCTCCACAATGCAATCCTCCCTTGTTCGCCTACCTGTATCCCACGCCTTGCCATTTACGCATTTTGAATTCAAGTAATGACCCCGTGATAACCATCAAGTATCCCTCCACCAGTGCAATTTAAGGGCTATTTAAGTTAAGCTGTATCTGGATTAATTTTATCTTTGTGTGATTGAAATCATGTGTTCATTGTTAAAGCCCACGTGGCTCTGATTCTCCGATTGTATATACGTGACTTCAGTAGAATCATCTTCTAGGCTACGTTATGTTTTGTATTTAGGAATGTGTATTGGGTGAGCTGTCATAGGAAGATTTCCTTTCTCTTAGTTTGAGCAGGGCTAACTCAGAACGTCTCTTTCAGGAGGGACACGTGGCACGATCGCAATCCATGCTTCAATACCCCGCCTGCCACCCAAATTCTGATAATTCCTGGTCGCAGTCAGTTACCATTTTCGTTGTGGCCCAATGTTCATATGAATTATTCTTCCGTCCTGGAGCTCCATCATTTGTATTACCTGAGACTATTTCACGTAATCAGGGCAAGACTGAATGTGACTATTAACATTGAACTGATTGTATTGCATATTGGCCCCATTTTTAATCCACTTGCTTGTTGCCAAATCATTGCATTATTGTTCCCTGTGTCCTATTCTGAATCTGCCCCTTAGTGGTTATGTTGTGTCGTGTCTCACTGTTGATTTGCTAAGTTTCTGTAAATAAATCCCTGTAAATTGGTAAAAGAATTCTAAATTTCCATATGGCGACCTTCCCTATTCAATTATAACTCCAGGAAATTCTAAGGAAACTTTTCCGCGTAGTTAAATGCATCCGCTGTCGTCCTGAGTTCTTGTCCTTCGCTGATTCGAGCCCACGGGACGACGAACTTATTAGCAATTAAAAAATTCCCCTTCGGTAACATATATGAAAATATATTATTTCTGAGGTAGAGCGAATTGGATATTAAAGGACGTTTGTAGCTTACTGATTATATATATATATATATATATATATATATATATATATATATATATATATATATATATATATATATATATATATATATATATATATATATATATATATATACATATATATATATATATATATATATATATATATATATATATATATATATATATATATATATATATATATATATATATATATATATATATATATATATATATATATATATATATATATATATATATATATATATATATATATATATATATATATATATATATATATATATATATATATATATATATATATATATATATATATATATATATATATATATATATATATATATATATATATATATATATATATATATATATATATATATATATATATATATATATATATATATATATATATATATATATATATATATATATATATATATATATATATATATATATATATATATATATATATATATATATATATATATATATATATATATATATATATATATATATATATATTTAATATATATATATATATATATATATATATATATATATATATATATATATATATATATATATATATATATATATATATATATATATATATATATACATATATATATATATATATATATATATATATATATATATATATATATATATATATATATATATATATATATATATATATATATATATATATATATATATATATATATATATATATATATATATATATATACATATATATATATATATATACATATATATATATATATACATATATATATATATATATATATATATATATAATATATATATATATATATATATATATATATATATATATATATATATATATATATATATATATATATATATATATATATATATATATATATATATATATATATATATATATATATATTATGTATATATATATATATATATATATATATATATATATATATATATATATATATATATATATATATATATATATATATATATATATATATATATATATATATATATATATATATATATATATATATATATATATATATATATATATATATATATATATATATACATATATATATATATATATATATATATATATATATATATATATATATATATATATATATATATATATATATATATATATATATATATATATATATATATATATATATATATATATATATATATATATTATGATTAGCAAGAATTCACTAGCAAATTGCCTCCACCCCTCTTCTGTTGATGGTTGTTCTGTTGTTTTCATGTACTGCCAGCCGCCCGATCGACAGACCATCTGTCTATCGACTTAGCACCGTCAGAACACAAGGGTTTAAAAGATTAAAGGCCACTCCCTTTAAGATCTTTCTTCGAGGCAAAGTGATCTCTGTCTGGCAGTTTCCTTGCAGGCAAATCTCCTGCGGGCATCAGCTGGAGATGATTCAACACCCCCATATGTTGGAAGTGCCCCCTGCCCCATAGGAGGAGATAAAAGGAGAAAACACAAGGCCTCGATCACACACACGCAGGGTGGACGACAGGGAGTGAAGAAGGACCAAGCCACCTGCCCTTGGCAGAGCCCTTAAGCTAACCACGTGACCCTTTTCAAAGTATACTTTCTCCTCGTGCCCTTCGACCGCAAGCCACGTGCTCGCTCCACAGTTGACCTGCCGGATGCCCTACATGCCCGGCCTTTCGTGAAATTCCCACGCGTTGCCCTTCTTTGAGAAGTCCCCATCGCCGTGCCCTTGCATCCTACCACGTGGAAGAACTCGCCCTCGGAAATCGCAAGTCATCCACGGACCAATTTTCTCTGTTGGAACCACACCTGTCTTACAGTAATGTGCCCTGGAAAACCTCCATTCAGTCACGCTTTGTCCTTGTAACATTTACTTGAAGTGAGCGCCATTAATCAACGAATCCCTTGTCTAATGTCCGTGCGCCTCTTGCATCGGCAGTACTAAGTCTATTAATTCATCAAAGTCCCTTGGCACCCTCAGTGCAGCTTCGAATTCATTATTCTTTGTCTATTTTCATTACTGGCGTATAATGTGCATATCTCTCATTTCAGAGGGACCCTATTTCGTGGAAGTTTCTTGGACTGTGTCTGGAATCCCCCAGTTTCATTCATCCCGTAGGAATCCCCTTCAGGATCAATAATCTACTTGCGTTCCTCTTTCCCGTACTGATGTCATTTATGTAAATACACTCTTTTAAATTTGCCCACGTGTTTTACGTAATATTTCCCTCAGTAACAAGAGCCCTATGCTCATATGAAATTCTCCTTTGTTTCCCTTTTTTTTACGTCTTCCTGGACCCATGAAGTCAGAATCACAAGGCTAAATTACCTTAAATTGTTGCTACCTGTCTTACAGAGAATACTTCAAACTAAATCGCCAGGAAAAACGTAAAAATGGCGACCTGGCCATAGATCTCGTTTTGCAGTTGCAGTTCCCCTAGTGTTGCTTTATTGCATTTGCAACTTGCCAGATCAGCTATTAGCAAAGCTAAGCTGGGTACGAGACAATTACGAACCTTTTGTGTAAAACCAGCACACAGATCCGGAAATTCCACGTAAGTAATGCGTTTATCTTAGCAAAACCTTTTTACAATCGTGACTGTTCCTAGGTATTAGAAATAGGGACGCATGTATTCACTGAGAGAAAAGAACCGCCGTAATTGATTCGTTAATGCATGCCTTTCAGGATAGGTAGTTAGGAAATAACCAGTGCTAACCATCCTTTGCTTCGAGGAATAGTGCGAAATTCCTCTGTGTTAAAATCTTTGCCATATATTTTGCTTCGAGGAATAGTGTGAAAATTCCTGTGTTAAAATCCTTGCCATATTCTTGCTTCGAGGAATAGTGCGAAAGAAATTCCTCTGTGATAAATTTTACTTCGCATTTCGGATTAGCGAACTGTTATTTAGGGGCGAATAAATTCCCACGTTGGACAAGACGAAGTCAGATTGCAGTGCTGAAATTCTCTCAGTGTAGTTAGAATTCGAGTTAGGTGTTAGGAAAGCTAAATTTAAACTTCGCTTATAGGGGAAATTACTAGGTAATTTTTACTGTTATCCTCTCAGACGACTGGGAAATTCCCCGGAATCCCAGACGGTCTATAAATAGACGGGTTCATTCACCCAGAATCTAAAAATAACTCCAGTGATGGTCAGGCATCCTTCACCGCCCCCGCCCATGCCCGCGTGTGTAGCAAATTTTATTTTGTTTTTTTCCCTTTTCCCCATTCATTTCTCAGCAAACATTTTTCTTTGGGTTTTCCCGTTAGTAATTTCTAAGTCCTAAGGGACGAATTGTATCCCCCAGTCCTACGGGCAAGCCAAATAAAATTCTACGTCGCACATGGCGAGAATTTCTCCAAATTCCATTCCTCTGAGACTCATTCTAAAATTCTACATCGCACGTGGCGAGAATTTCTCCAAATTCCAGTCCTCAGGGACTCATACTAAAATTCTACGTCGCACGTGGCGAGAATTTCTCCAAATTCCAGTCCTCCGAGACTCATACTAAAATTCTACGTCGCACGTGGCGAGAATTTCTCCAAATTCCAGTCCTCCGAGACTCATACTAAAATTCTACGTTGCACGTGGCGAGAATTTCTCCAAATTCCAAGTCCTCAGAGGCTCCTAAAATTCTACGTCGCACGTGGCGAGAATTTCTCCAAATTCCAAGTCCTCAGAGACTCACACTAAAATTCTATGTTGCACGTGGCGAGAATTTCTCCAAATTCCAAGTCCTCAGAGACTGCTAAAATTCTACGTCGCACGTGGCGAGAATTTCTCCAAATTCCCAGTCCTCAGAGACTCCTACTAAAATTCTACGTCGCACGTGGCGAGAATTTCTCCAAATTCCAAGTCCTCAGAGACTCCTAAAATTCTATGTCGCACGTGGCGAGAATTTCTCCAAATTCCCAGTCCTCAGAGACTCCTACTAAAATTCTACATAGCACTTGGAGAGAATTTCTCCAAATTCCATGTCCTCAGAGACTCATACTAAAATTCTACGTCGCACGTGGCGAGAATTTCTCCAAGTTCCAAGTCCTCAGAGACTCCTAAAGTTCTACGTCGCACATGGCGAGAATTTCTCATTCCTGCGGGAACCCAAAATTAAGTCCTTTTGAGACATTGTATAGTGTAGTTCACACACATCTAAGCCCTTACGGGGCTGATCATTCTAGTACGTTAGAACAACTCCTTAACTTCACGCTACAGCCGGCCAAGTCCGAGCATGACAAAATCCAACTACGTCTTCCGAGACACATATTAAAATTTGTTCGCCAAGAACAACCACGTTTTCCAAGACATATCAAATTTTAACAAAAGTCTCCTCAGACTTACTAATCAACTGTCTTATTCAGACAGATCCATTCTCCTGCAGTCTGCACAATTGAGTGTTTCAGATTCCTGCAATTGAGTCTTTTTCAGACGTATATAACCATTATTTCAAGATGGCTAATACCAGAGCCCAACAAAACGAGGACTTCAAATTCTACATGTCCGCTGGGAAGGACATGGGACTATCGGGGCAAGATCTGAGAGCATGGGATCAAGAGCGAGTGGACGATGCCAAGGCAGAGAGAGCAAGAGAACGTGAGGAGAAGGAGAGAGAACGTGCGGAGAGAGAGAGAGAATGTGAGGAGAGAGAGAGAGAAAGAATTGCCTAAGAGCAACGAGAGGAGAGAGAACATGTGGAGAGAGAGAGAGAACGCGCCCATGAGCTCCAGGTACTAGAACGACAGCACACCAACCCCCCGCCCCCTGCAGCGGGAATGAGTGCCCTCAGCCAAGCTCACTCGTTCATGCCAAAATGGACGGAGTCCGAACCCGAAGTATGGTTTGAAAGGGCCGAACGAGTCCTGGAGTGCTGCGATCTCTCCCCCGCGGAAGTCTCCCTTGTTCTCACTAAATTCCCGGGCGGAAAGGCCCTCGTTGCCTACCACGCCCTTTCAGCAGACGATAGGGGAACCTGGGAAGCCGTACGCCAAGCAGTTACGAAGGCGTACGAGATTACCCCCGAGCGGTGGAGGAGACGTTGGAGAGAGCAGCCCAGAGAAGAAGGCCAGACTTGGTCCGATTGGGCGTACCATTCGGAGCGGGCATTAACAAAATGGCTCGATTCCGAAGGAGCCACTAGCACCGCCGAGGTACTCGAGCGGTTTAAATTCGAGCATTTCCTGCGCTACGCCCCTCCTGCCCTCGCCACTCATATAGTGGAAAAAGCCCCAGCAACACTCACCGAGTGTTGCCGAATAGCAGACATGTGGGAAACTCACCACCCTCAAGAAGGATCCATGGGGCGGAAGATAAATCTCCCGTCCCTCCTCGGAGGTTCAAATTCTCACAAAAATGGGAACTCGGGAAAGCCCCTAACTTGCCATTATTGCAAGAAAACGGGGCATTCTTCCGAACAGTGCCGGAACAAGAAACCGGCTCCTCTCTCTCCCGGAAAACCAACAAATAACTCGCCTGCGCCCTCCACAGGGGCAGCGTGGAAAGACTTTAGCCAGACCTCTTGCACGGAGTGCAAGGTTTATGGCCATTCTCCCGCATGGGCGAAATGCCCACGCAATAATAAATCAAATACTCCCACCGTCGCCTTGGCCGTCACAGATCCCAAGTTATTAGGCCCTCCCGCCGAAGGGCCCGTATACGTGACTCCTCCACGAGGTAGCCACCCTGCGCGCCGAGTCACTGCATTCGAGGTTTCGGGCGCGCAAATCTCCCTCATCCGAAGGGACAGAGTTCCCTACGGAGCTATCGTCAATAGACAAAAACTTGTCACGATCAAGGGAATCAATCAATCGTCAATAGACAAAAACTTTGTCACGATCAAGGGAATCAATCAATTTAAAATTATACTCCCTACGGTCCAATTGAGAGTCACAAGACCTCACCAATCCAAAATTTGCAATCTTGCAGTAGCAAGCCATCTCCCCAGAGGCTATGACGTCGTCCTAGGACAGGACTTTCAGTCCCACAGAAATCACGACAATCTAGTAGGGGCCCACATTCCCCGAATCATTCCGCGGGCGCGAGTAATCCTCCCCACCACGTTCTCCCTCAGTCAAGACTGGCACCCCCTGGGTACCAGGAGGACGTGCAGTCCTTACCAGTGCCACCTGAGTACGATGTACAGAGGCCCCCTCGATCGGTTCCCGATCCAATTTCAGTGCCCGGCCCTGCCTCAGTGCCAGTGCCAGGGCCCCAATCAGATCTCCCTCCCGGAGATGCCAAATTCCTGCCGGTGCCACCTGCATGCACCGAGCAGTGCCAAGCTTCATCCGTCCTGACCGACGAGCCCAAGAAACCTCTGATAGTGTTTGACTCTGCCCTAGCGCCAGCGCCAGAGCACTACCCCGATCTCCATTCACAGGATCCAGCTCAGGGGCCCCTCTCTTCCCCCGGCCTGGCACCGCTACCAGCGTCGGTCAGAGAGACGGTTCCTCTCAACCACAGCGGAAGCTCACCAGCAGGTGCGGCCTCGCAACCCATGCCGGAGCTGGTCATCGTTACCTGCAAGCCGCTCACGCCGCCCCGACCGCCTCCTCTCTGCCTCAGCCTGTCGCCGATGTAATTGCAAGTCAGGATTCTGCCATATCTCCCTTGGCTGATGAACTACAAGAGCTGCGACGGATCATGGTAGAACCAGCACGGAAAACTCCTGCGTCAGCTGTCGCAGCAGCAGGCCCAGGTGGCATTCCGTGCCGCCCTCCGGTCGTGGGCCCTCCGCTTTCCCGGCCGAGGACGACTGTCCCATTGAGAAAGGCTCGAGGCGAAATTACCACGGGCGTGGGAAATTCCAGGTAGTTTACAAAGAGCTCTAGAGCTCCCATGGCACCTGTGCCACCATTTCATCTTTCGAAGGTCTTGGCACCCCTAATCCAGAAGGGGATGTCAGGCCCTCCTCTATCTTCCTCCGTTCCTCAGGAACTTCTATCTCTTATCATCCTCTATTAATCTTTCCTTAAATTATCACCACAAGAGGCAATTAAGTACGGGATACCATTCCCCACGCAATGTATACATCATTGAGAATAACAGAGTGAGAAGTGGCACGCCCTTGCGCCCATACCTTGGCACCGGGAGTGCGTGTCAGCTCTTCCTGAAGGAGTCGCGCCCTTCGGGTGCACTTTTCTCGCCCTGGGACTGAAGTGATAGTCCGGGCCGTAATTTATAGGCGAAGGACGATAAATTCCCACCTAACACAATAAAATCCTCACTCTTTTTCCTTTAGCTCTTCTGCCAATATCATTTGCTCCCTTTTAGTTATTTATTTATCTTTATTTTAATGGATCGCAAGTCATAGACTCTTGCCCTTGTGATTTAAATGCCCCTTTCATAAGCTCTGAGAGACGTGTTCCGCCTTTCATATGCGGTCACGTTTTCATTCGTAACATCTTGTTAATTTTCCTTTTGTTATTATTATCCCTTTTCCCCTTCCCTTCCTTCCAAGAACTCTGTTTGTCCTAGACCCCACATCTTTTGTCTGCTCGCCCCGTCATAACATTGAGTACTCAGTGTGGGCAGTGGACGCATAAAATTAGCATAGTTTAAGGTTAGCGAATTAAAGCTCGCGAATACTCTTGCCCGCATACGACTGTCAAAATCCGTGTGCGGGCGGCTAGCAAAGTACGTTAAAACGAAGATAAATTACCAATGCGGATATGTATATTCATTACAATATCGCGTAAAGGGGATGTCATTTACAAAAAATAAACGCTGTTTTTCATTTATACAGCCTCTTCAAGGCAGAATGTACTAACCGCATGCATTTTATGTAAAATTAAGTAACCGTGTATTTTAATTCTTGAACAATAACTTTTCTTTTCATTTGTTTGCCCTAGCCTCATATACTTGGTCTTATAATTTTAATTAATTCACATTGTTCGAGTCACTTTATAAAGTTACCAATGGGTAACCAAATCTAAAGTAATTACTCTTTTGCAAGTGTTTAAATTACCTTGCGTCCTGTTGAAGAAAGTTGTCCCGATGTGTTATTAGAAGTAATGTCACAGTTTCATAAATCCCTTAGTAGTAAAGATCATTGCAAGGCAGAATGTAGAGTAACGTAAAGCATTTGCCGCTCATTCTTGCATATCGATGTACACACCCGAAGAAGGTATGTACATCATCTTGTATGGGGAGGTATTATGATTAGCAAGAAATCGCTAGGAAATTGCCTCCCCCCCTCTTTTGTTGTTGTTGTTTGTTCTGTTGTTTTCATTTACTGCGGCCGCTCGATCGATAGACCATCTGTCTATCGACTTCGCACGGTCAGAATACAAGAGATTAAAAGATTAAGGCCACTCCCTTTTAAACCAACTTTCCTTCGAGGCAAAAGTAATCTGTCTTGGGCATTTTTCTTACAGGCAAAGCCTCCCCTGCGGGCATCAGGTGCAAATGATTCAAAACCCCTATGTGTTGGACGCACCCCCTGCCCATACGAGGGGATAAAAGCAGAAACCCACGAGGTCTCGCGGCTTACACGCGTGCTGGAAGATATGGAGTGAAGACGTCCTCAACACCTGGCCCCATTGATGCCCTTGCATCCTAACCACGTGGCCCTTTCTAAAGTATACTTTTTCCTCGTGCCCTTCGACCGCATTCCAAGTGTTCGCTCCACCGTTGGCCTGCCTCGAGCCCACATGCCATTGCTTGGAGTTTCGAGGAGTCCCCATCGCCTTGCCCCTTTACGGAAGCCCTTGCATCTCGCCACGTGGAAGAGACTCGCCATTGGAAATCGCAAGTCATCCACGGACCGCCTTCTACGCGCCCTTGGAAAATCTGCTATGGTAAAGTGCCCTGGAAGAGCCCCATTTCAGTCACGCTTTTGTCTCGTAACATTTGCTTAAATAGAAAGCCAGAAATCACTCTTGTCAAATGTCCGTGCTCTTCGAGTGTCGGCAGTGCTAAGCTATCATTAATATATCGTGGAAGCCCTTTTGCACCCTCAGTGCAGCGTCGAAGTCATTATTCTTTTGTCTATTTTCATTACTGGCGTATAATGTGCATATCTCTCATTTCAGAGGGACCCTATTTCGTGGAAGCTTCTTGGACTGTGTCTGGAATCCCCCAGTTTCATTCATCCCGTAGGAATCCCCTTCAGGATCGATAATCTACTTGCGTTCCTCTTTCCCGTACTAATGTCATTTATGTAAATACACTCCTTTAAAGTTGCCCACGTGTTTTACGTAATATTTCCCTCAGTAACAAGAGCCTTAAGCTCATATGAAATTCCCCTTTGTTTTCCTCTTTTTTACATTTTCCTGGATCCACGAAGTCAGAATCACAAGGCTAAATTACCTTAAATTGTTGCTACCTGTCTCACAGAGAATATTTCAAACTAAATTGCCAGGAAAAACGTAAATATATATATATATATATATATATATATATATATATATATATATATATATATATATATATATAATCAGTTATTACTGTCTTATACATGTGCATAATTCATGAGAGAGAGAGAGAGAGAGAGAGAGAGAGAGAGAGAGAGAGAGAGAGAGAGAGTTGTTGCACATGTAACGGTTTAAAATAAGGAGCCAATTATTGTCGTCTACAGCTAATGGAATGAATCTGATTCATCAGCTGAATGTGAATGTGAACAGAAAGGCGTCACAATCGCCAGTCACTTGAGAGAAGGTGCAAGTTCTAAGTAACTGGAAATGAACACAAGTGTAAAAATGGATAAAGAAGAATAACCGTTCCAAAGACCTCCTTCCCTTCTCTCAAACAAAAGAGCCTCGCTGCTTCGACCCAAAACGAAGACGTAAAACTCAACTAAACTAGAAGAAACGGAACGAAACTAAACGCGGAACTTTTGAATTTCTCTTAAAAGTCTTTGTGTGTTTCTTCTCCATCTACAACTCTGCAATTTCTTCCCTCATTTCTTAACATTTCTCTCTCTCTCTCTCTTCGTTGTCACTTGACAGCTAAGCATAAGTAACGTCAAGTGCTCCGACTGATAGGCCTAGATTATCTAATTAGTATAATTAGTCTAATTCACATAATAAAAATAATATAATCAGCCTACTTAGCCTATTCAGCTGCACAGCGTTTCAAGTCTTTCAAAGCGTAAGACGACCTTGTGAACAGAGCATAGGCCTAGCCCTGGCGAGGGGCCGGGTATTGATGTTTAGGGCATTGCCGCCCCCCAACCCCACCCATCCACCATCCTGCCCAAACTGGCAATTAATAATCAGGTTATTTTCCATTAAGTAATAGTTAACTTGTTATCCATTGTACTAATGTAATTAAAAATGCATATTTAAGAACAAGTCATTCCATTATTGGTAGGAATCGCTCTTACCTAATTTGAGGGTCCTTTGTTACGTATGACGTCACTCACGGTCCCCACAATAAAGATTCCAGTTCAAAAGCATCACAATTCTAAAATTGTTCATTATACGAACCTTACAAGAAATAGATCTGCCAATCGTGAACACTGGTAAAAAATACGTTTTGTTCAACGATCAATCTTAGCTTGCGCACTCAATGAAGATTCCAGTTCAGAAACATTATGATTCTGCAACAAATCATTATACGACTCCGGCAAGCAATAGGCCTACCACTTTGTTCAAAGAACAATCTCACCTGAATAGGCCTTGTTTATGCGCTGCACACAACATGCGCCTAATTCGGATGTGTTTTCACAAGTTCACGAAGCTGAATATTCACGGCTGCAATACGTCCCTTCAACAATGATTGCCTTTTGTTTTTTATGGAAAAAGTTCGGCTCCAAAGTCACAAAAGTCTCCTTTGTCAAAATAAGCGTCAGTAAACATGAACAACCCGTCTCTCGTGGAAAAAAAAAAAAAAGCTTTAAAAACGTTAGACTCAGCAACAGAACGTGATGAAACTGAAAAGAGTTACGGACCTGTTAGTCGAATGAACGCAACTGAGGTCAGCCAGGAGGCATATTTCCCAAGTCTGGAAGAGTATAGGGATAGGGGAAAATTAGGACCAATCACCGTTCAGAATTCGCTTGAGGCAATGACGTCATTATCTCTGCATTCATTCTTACAATGTGTACGATAATTATCCGTTAGTAATGTATATAGTCACTATTGGTAAATTATAATATATGTATACTATCCGTTTTTTTTATTCGGGTTATCATTAATTACTTATATTGTCTAAATAGCTCTTAATTTCTAACAAAATTCACGTTTAATTAATGATGAATACCGAGGAAGTAGAACACTTTTATATATTCGTATGATTCATTAAACCGCCATTCTTGAACATGATTCTCATTTGTAAATAAACAATTCATTCATACGGCCTAGAGCTGTTTTTTTTTTTTTTTTTTTTTTTTTTTTAGTGTTTTGTCACATGGTCAAGTTTTATATTGAATATTTGGCTCTTTCTGGTCCTGCTTCAGCTGCGGTTTCGATAGATTTCAAATTACCAGGAAATAAAGAGGAATTTGATCGTAAACCACAATCGTGTGAAAGCCGTTTTTGGCAAAACGAACGTAACTTGTAAACAATCTTATTATGGGTTTCCCCTGACTCTCTCTCTCTCTCTCTCTCTCTCTCTCTCTCTCTCAGGGAGGGGAAATGTTCATGTATTTCAAAACCAGTCATCGTTATGCATACTTCCCGTTGGTTATAGAGCCACTGGTGTGTGTGTGTGTGCGTGTATGTTTCCAATTGGTCTTTCATTTGTAACTCGTGAATTTTTTTTAGTTCCAGCTATATTTAAAGTGAATTTTGCACCTTGATTATGACTCTATATCAAATGATTCAACTGTCGACCAGATTACTCGATAAAGCAAGAAAATGTTGTCTTGGAAAATGTCTTGAATATTTCCCATTTAATTTGAAAAATTATATTCGATTCGAAAAGAACCAACAACTAAAATCATTCGGGATTTCATAAATTTCATAGAACTTGAAAGCAATTCTAAGAATACAAAGCTGTCTGTGTGAATTCACTCTCATTTTATATTCTGGCAAAAACATGCTCACAAAAAACAGTCGCTTCACTGTACAGCCAACAGTTTTACTTCCTCACTAGGCCTACGATTCCTTCAACCAAGCAGAAAGTATTTCCAGAATCACCCTCAAACTCGCAGTGAAGTTTAAATAGATTTAGTTAAGAAAATTAATAAATTTATTCAAAATCACCTCATAACCAAGTCTGAAATTTCATTAGTACCATATTAAAACACATGGATTCTCTTTGGTTCACCATTTATTTCTCCCTTCAAATAATTGCATGATAAAATTTAGTACCATATCTGTTAAATAAAAAAAAATAAAGCCTTACTATTCTTAAAATAATTCCAAAAGTATCTCAAATTCGTTCCAAAAAAGTAAAAAAAAAAAAAAAGTTAAATCCTCATAAAACAGATTTAGCATTAACAGAAGCTTGCAACAAACGTTAGGTGATCGGTCCATGTGTCATGGTGTCAAAATATTTTATGAGAAAGACTGACAACAATGAGAGAGAGAGAGAGAGAGAGAGAGAGAGAGAGAGAGAGAGAGAGAGAGAGAGAGAGAGAGAGAGAGAGTTAACAGACGTAAGCCATCAGAAATTAGTGTAAACGTGAACCATCTTACGCCTATTATATACTGAATTGGTCTCGACGAGATAAAAGTATAACTAATAACTATTCAGATTCCCCCACTTTCTCTCTACTAGACTGTCGAAAACGAGTAGAGGGGGTGTGACACCTTCCACCACAAATCCACAAATCAGGGTAACACATTTCTCCAACACCCCTTAACAAGAACAGAAACTTAATAATAAAAAGTTGCCCGTGAATGTAGTGGGAGTCAACTCCAGGAGGTATATAAGTGACAGTAAAGCGTTCTACGGCAATAATCGTGTAAATTTTAAACATTTTAGAGTTTATGGCACAAACAAGATCCATGTGGATTTGATCGTGGGCACATCAAAATACACTATATACAATAACAACATTATTATTATTATTATTATTATTATTATTATTATTATTATTATTATTATTATTATTATTATTAAATGAAGCATTACTTTCGTTATTAGTAGCCTAGCCACTAACTCTCGCCAGTGCAGTGGCTAAAGACACTCACGAAAGCCAAGTTAAGGGGAAAGACCGTTGTCAAGCAAAAGTGAGCTTTTATATATATAGAGAAGTAATAGTAAATGAATACGAAACTAAACCTGTTCACCGCCCTCCAACCGAAACTGAAAAGTACGAAGTGTGAAGGGTTGTTTACGGAATAAACATGGCGTCTGACAGAAACGTACTGACTGAGCTACTATAATCATCCTGCTAAACATCGGTTGGTTAAAAAGTCCCGAAGTCCAAAGCAGGCCTATCATACCCTTTGATAAGTCAAGCTAAAGGGCAGTGATGCCGTAAGGAAACTTAATCAAACTTCACCAACCAACAGGTTAACTAATCATGTCTCGAAAACATAGGCCTTGGCTTGGCTTCGCCTAGGAATGTCGTCAAGCAGAAAACCAATGGATTAATCAACCCCTGAAATTAATGGCTGTCTATGCACATTTAATATAATTCAAAATTTAATATCTAAACACAATAATACAACTGAATTAAACCAACAAACCACGGGGTCAATCAATCCGATCTGTCTCATATTACAAATTCAAAGCCTCAACTGTAATGTTTAAATACGAAAATCCAAACCAAAAGGTCGACCAATCTTAGTCTCATAAACATTGGCCTAAGCTGGTTTGGCTTTGCCGAGGATAAGTCCGTCTTTAAACCAAAGGACACATCATTCTCTTATTCAATAACGACAAAAAATGGCTGCCTATATTTGTATTTTACAATATAAATAACAGAACTTAACGTTTTTAGCACGAAAATAGTGCTGAATGAGTTCATGTACTGTACAGCAGATCCTGACCTTGTCGCCGTAGGACCAAACACCAGTTTCACTGAGGCCATGATGACGTCATCTTAAAGTACTCGATTTTTTTTTTAATTATCTTATAACACAGATCAATTGCACTTTTCCAATATTCTGAAAACTATTACCGCCATGAATTACGCTTCGAACTTCTGTATTTACAGGCGAAATAAGCAGGACGACCGGACGTAAACGAACACACACACATGCACAAACTCACTACTATAGACACTTGGGAGAAAGTTGGCACGTCGTACATCTGGCACGTCACCTACTTCCACCTTCCGTTTAGCAAAAGTCAGTCGTTTGATTTTCACATTGTTTCACCTTATATTATTATAATAATAAAACTATTATTCATATTATTTACATAATTCATTGACATAACTGTCTCTTTGTAGTTTTATAAGTATATATAAATAAATAATTTCACTCTGTTTCTTTTATTTTTCTTCGCGTAAGTTTTCGTCATTCCCTGTTTCCTTCCAAAAAGCTTCGTAACTTCATTCATAGACTTATAGTACCTAAAATACCATAAAAAAATACTAACCCAGTGATGCTATTCATATTGAACTGTGACTCCTAATATGACCTTGACTTGACCTTGGACCTTGAAAGAGTTGAAGATTTAGGGTTTAAGTAAAACAACCTGAATAAATGAACGGAATTAAAGGTTAGTCAACCAAATGTTGCCAGAAGCTAAAACGGGACATCATCAATTCAAGGAAGATTTTTATTAAACCCCGAAACCTCTACGCTTACAATGTGTGTGTGTGAGAGAGAGAGAGAGAGAGAGAGAGAGAGAGAGAGAGAGAGAGAGATTCCTGCATAAGACTTGATACTATTATGTATTTGCTATGAGCAAAATTACGTCCCTTTAGATTTTGAGAAATTGCTTCAAATATGATATTGAATTTCTAAGTAGTTCCAGTAATTCAATCTATATTTGTATTATGTTGTTATACTTTCATTAGTTAAATCTATCGTTCATAGGCCTATCACCGGCTTGTAACGCACCAAAAAATTAAATATCTAAAATAAAATATATTTCGACCACTCAAGCATTCAATATTATTTAAGTAAAAGTATCGCTTTTTTGAAAGGAGCCAAGTTTCCTCTACAAGAAGTAGATCAACGATAAAATAAAAAAAAAAAAAAAGGTCGTGTACAAGACAAAAACAAAACGACCGACCAGAGTCTGTCTCTACTCCATAGCGCCAGCGCCAGGTCACGTGACCATGACCCCAGAGATCAGGATTCTTTACATAAATAATTGAATAAATAAATAAATAAAAATAAATATTTTTTTTTTCTTTAAACCTAAAACTATGTAAATAGGGTTCTGGAACAAAACAAAAAAAAAGTAAAAAATGCGCCTAAGTTTCTTCGACGTAGTCGAGTTTTCTGTACAGCCGCTACAGTGTATAATCAAGGCCGCCGAAAATAGATCTATCTTTCGGTGGCCCCGGTATAACCTTGTATTAGCCCGGCCATTGAAACTTTACCCACGGCCCGGTGGTGGCCTATCCTATATCGTTGCCAAAAGCATGATTATGGCTAACTTTAACCTTAAATAAAAGAAAAACTGAGGCTAGAGGGCTGCAGTTTGGAATGTTTGAAGATTGGAGGGTGGATGATCAACATACCAATTTGCAGCCCTCTAGCCTCCTCGGTAGTTTTTAAGATCTGAAGGCGGACAGAAAAAAGTGCGGACAGAATAAAGCGCGGACAGAGAGAGTGCGGACAGAATAAGATGCGGACAGAAAAAGTACGGACAGAATAAAGCGCGGACAGAATGAAGTGCGGACAGAAAAAGTGAGGACAAAATAAAGTGCGGGCAGAAAAAGTGCGGACGGACAGACAAAGCCGGCACAATAGTTGTCTTTTACAGAGAACTAAAAAAGGAACCCAGTAATTTGGTCAAGTGAAGCGTAAGTTAAGTATCCCATGTAACGATGGCTTAATAAGTCTTCAAAATATATTGTCACTTATAAAACTTCAGTTCGTTGCAAAAAAAAAATCTGATATTTGTTAGTTTTTTAATAAACAGATAAAAATAAATAAATAAATAAAGACTTTAATCATGAAATTTCCAATGTTTCGTGTCAAAAACACTACTGACCAGATCACACACATCAAAACAATTGTACTACTACTACTACTACTACTACTACTACTACTACTACTAATAATAATAATAATAATAATAATAATAATAATAATAATAATAATAATAATAATAATAATGATTGCTGTATGCAAATTAGGTTTAAAAAACCCTTATTCACAATGGTAATCCTATTTTAATTTCCTTAACAGCCAGGCTAAAGTAACTGATCATTTTTTGTCGAAGCCTCTAATAATATAATCAGGGTTTGGGACCGACTTGGGAACGAAGTTTTATGACACTTATCAAAGATTGTTCCGGGGATCATGGCCCACGTAAAACTATTTACTAAAATCCATCTGGAAGTTTTGGCCTAAGGCTTTCCAGAGAGAGAGAGGGAGAGAGAGACGGATACATATATAAACAAATATAAATATAAATATATGTATATATATATATATATATATATATATATATATATATATATATATATATATATATATATATATATATATACAGTACATACATACATTCATACATATATATATATATATATATATATATATATATATATATATATATATATATATATATATATATATGTATATATATATATATATATATATATATATATATATATATATATATATATATATATATATGCATATATATATATATATATATATATATATATATATATATATATATATATATATATATATATATATATATATATATATATATATATATATATATATATAATGTGGGAGCCAATATAGAAATTACTTGAGATCTCCCTTTATATATATATATATATATATATATATATATATATATATATATATATATATATATATATATATATGTATATATATATATATATATATATATATATATATATATATATATATATATGTATATATATGATTATTATCACTTTTGTATGTGATTCATTTATCATACATAACCACAGGTGAAAAATAAGAAACGGGGTGTAGGTCCTGACCGGTTTCGACTTTATTTCCAAGCCATTGACGAAGGACTGATACGGAGTATAAGAAGTCACAAATATATATACTACAAGAACAGTACTGACGAACATACACAACCGTTAGAGACTACATATCCACCCTCAGGCCGGTGTCGAGGTAGGAGTGGCCTTTAAAACTCACTTGCTAAAAATCACAATATACTCTCAGGGGACAATGCTGATAAACAAACCATACGCCACCTCAGATCCACACCTGACAGGTGTCACGGATGCGGAGTTTGGACACTCATTAACACTACTACCCTCGTACTGTGTTTACAAATATGATAATCCTATTTTCATACATCTCTACTGCCTACCTTAAAGTTTAAACAGTTTACAAATTTCTTTTGATATTAAAGGATCAAGTTTATACATCCCTTGACTGATATTCATATTATGGTTGTAACTTTCTTTTATAAAGCTAGATTCAATGATATTCCTTTCCAGTGCATTATTAGAATATACAATCCTTTTTGCCCCTTCCCAGTTGATAGCATGATTGTTCTCACTAACATGTACAAATATGCCACTGTTCCCCTGTGCATATCTCACACATTTCTTATGCTGTTCAATTCTTTTTTCCAGTGCTTTCCCGGTTTGGCCAATATAAAAGTTGTCACAAGACTTTCACGGAATTTTATATACACACCCTTTAGTACTGTCAGGGGAGTTCTTGATAAGTAAATTTTTCATTGTTTTATTGTTCTTAAATGCGACATTAACACCAAAATTCTTAAGGAGATGAGGGATATCTTTCATATTATTATTATAAGGCAGAACAAGCAAATTTTTTTGTGTTGTAAGGTTCTTTCTGGTTTTGATACATAGTCTTTTTTGCCGCTTCAAGTGCACTGTTTAATACAGTCCTTCATCAATGGCTTGGAAATAAAGTCGAAACCGGTCAGGACCTACACCCCGTTTCTTATTTTTCACCTCTGGTTATGTGTGATATATATATATATATGTATATACATATATGTATGTATGTATATATATATATATATATATATATATATATATATATATATCTATATATATATATATATATATATATATATATATATATATTTATATACTGTATATATAAAGAGGGAGATGTCAAGTAAGTTCAATATTGGATCCCATATTTTTCATCGTCTGACAAAAAAAAAAAAAACACAACAAACAGCAGTTATTTCTCACTGAAGGCTTCTGGTTACAAAATGAATTTTTTTACCAGAATAATAATCGTGTGAAAAAAATAAATTCGTAAGAATTTAATAAATTTACGGAACTGTCTCAAAGCATTAGAGCGGATAATCTGTTGAATGAAATCAAAATATTTGGAAGCGAATCAAGATTCACGCAACGCCTGAATTAGTGACACCATTTTGTTGTGCAGTCCAGGAACAGGTCGTCAAGACAAGGAAGGTTTGTCTGTGACGAAGCAGAAGACGGAGGACACACGATGACGTCACACCTTCCCTCCCTGACCTCGAACAGATACAGCGAATGACGTCATCTCTCGTCATAAGGATGAAAATTCCTCTGGCTAAACTCCCACTGACCAAATCACCGCTCACACCTGGCCCCTTTAGGTCTGTTGCAAGTTTTACAGACATCCCCAACTTGGCCCCCCCCACCCCCCGCCTTTATTATTAAGAAGAAAGGGGTATGAGCCACACTCTTTGCCTTTCTCTAAGGGCTTAGAACTTACATCAAAGCATTATGACCCTTATGCCCAGACTATATTCTTAGAACTGAGCTTATCCCAGGGAACTTTCGCTTGTTTGCATACCGTTACACACAAAAGATGCGTCAGTCCTTTAGATCATCCTCAGAGACAACATTCCAGTCGACACGAGGCGTTTTTCCCCTTTCTGAAAAAGATAAACATCTAACTCACGTGTTTATGTTTGTGTGCGTGTGAAGATGTTTACATTCCTCCCTGCCCGCTGCTTCAAAGCAAACACGGCTGCAGACGCTCTAAGTATTTGCATGAGTATTTGCATACAAACTGGAATCTGGGATTCCAGGATTCCAGGATCCATGAATCCTGAAGCCTTTGACGGCGAAGAAGAGCAAACATCAACAGAGACGCAGCGTAAAGCAAAGGATTTTTTCATATCCTTCCATGTCACTGCTCCTGCACTCTGAGGACCCTCCTAAGTCGGTATAAAAACCGAGTTGAATGAATGAAGAGTTACTGAAATTTGAGGCTAAAAAGCCAAGCACTGGGGAACACATTCGGTCACTCACCGCTTCACCAATGAAAGGAGGGAGTTGAAGTGGTTGGACAGCAGGAAGAAGGGATCCACAAAATAAAGGAGATGAAGTACAAGGATCTAAGGTGGAACTGGGAGAAACCCCCACAGAGGGGGTTGAGCAGCAAGGCTGAAGAAAGGAAGCGAGAATGAAGGGAAAGAACAAGGATAAAAAGTGTCTTAACAAAAATCTATTAGTGAAATTACTCACTGCTGACCAGACTTAGTTAAAAAAATGTAATAAGATTTTAAACACTGTTGATTCAGACGATTTAAGAAGAATATTAACTGATAAAATAGAAAAAGGAAGTTTGTCATTGTTAGTAAATCTTATATGAAATGAAACAAATGCATTTGTTACCGAATCATTCATTAAGGATTTACAAAAGCCTATAAAGACCTCATCCATTACAACATTATGTAGAGTTCGACGTCATCGCACTGACACAGAAAGTTCCTTGCGCGCATAAACAAAGAACAAATCAGGGGCGTACTGAGACAGGAACTTAAATAGGATACGTTAGAAAGCAGCTGTTGCTCATTCACTTCCTCTGGGACAGAGCCCCCGAAATCCTCGGTGGCTTTCCTCCGCAGACAAAATAGCGGAAGATGATGTTATGGGCCTTCCGGGGCCATTGAGGGCCACCACGAGAGGGCCTTAGGAGGATCAGGAGGCCAAGGAAGGAAGGAAGAAAACAGGGAATCAGGAGGTGGTCGTGGAGGAGGAGGAGGAGGAGGAGGAGGAGGAGATTCGGAAGTACTGCAGAGCAGCTTTCAAATAATACACAAAATATAAATAAGTCTACGCGCATGGAGGCACTTTGGAAAGGAGCTATTAGGTTTAAAGGGAAGAAGGGAGGGGAGGAGACAGAAACGACTGGGCCACTTTCAGTGGCCAATGGCCTCCACTCATAATGGCCACTGTTTTCTAAAGGCCCACTTTTGCTTGACTCCACAGACAGACCCTAGACCTAGTGGCCTTTGTAGCTAATGTTAAAAATTTCAGTCAGCAACTGCAAGTAGCATGTGCTGGATGACAGTATGAAGCACTGGTTAGGACTTCCACTGAGTCGACAGCTTGTATTCAACATGTTGGTGATATGTGTGTGCAGTAAGTTCTAGACAAGTCTATGGTATGTTTTACTGTGGTGTGGAAGTACAGTACTCTGAGTCTATATAAGTTTGTATAAGATGTCAGTCCATCTTTTCCAGGACCCACCTCTTCTTTTCCAAGATAAAACCCTCATTTCCAGGACCCACCCTTCCTTTTCCAGGATCCATATTATTTTTCCATGACCCATCCCTTCTTTTCCAGGACCTACCCCTCCTTTTCCAGGACCAACCCTTCATTTTCCAGAGCCCATCCCTCTTTTTCCAGGGACCACTATTCATCTTCCAGGATCCATACCTCCTTTTCCAGGAGACATCTCTCACTTCCAGGACCAACCCCTCCTTTTCCAGGATCCACCCTTCCTATTCCAGACCCCCCTCCTCCTGGACCGACCCCTTCTTTTCCAGGACCCACCCCTATTTTTCCAAGACCAACCCCTTCTTTTCCAGGACTCACCTCTCCTTTTCCAGGACAAACCCTTCATTTCCCAGGTCTAATCCCTCTTTTTTCAGGAACTACTCCTCCTTTCCTAGGACCCACCCTCACCCAGCCCCCAGAAAACTCGCTTCCTTGGGCAATTCATGACTGTCTCTCATAACATTGTGGCGTTTTCGTTCCACTTGGAGGCTGAAACCGTCCCTTCCACATGGCTGCTAAATCAGATGGAGCTCCCCCTGGGTGCCTCGTTGCTGTCAGCAATAAAACCCGACCCCTCATCTGAAACTGCTGACAGCATGTCCACCGCCTTCCATGTTGGATTTTATTAAAACTCTCCCTCTCTTCTCCCGCCCTCCCACCTCTCCCACTCCCCCACGTCTTGAAGCAGAAATATTGAGGAATTTGACGGGATACCTTGCTCTGTAGGATGCTGGATCGCTGGAGAGGCCGTCTTTGGACGAAATATAAAAATATGGAACTATTTAATGTTTTTTCGATTATAATCATGGCAATTTCTGTCGTATATATA